>JABXWE010020899.1:0-12317 GCA_014611495.1 Limonius californicus | reverse complement strand
CTGTTGTACGTCCATTTCTAGGTAGAGTGGGCGAAGATTTCGTATTTATGGATGACAATGCGACGCCCCATCGTACTCTTGCCGTTGAGCAATACCTTCAAGAACAGGGTATCACAAGGTTGTGGTGGGCAGCAAATTCTCCCGACATGAACCCTATTGAAAATGCTTGGGACATGTTAAAAGCCCGTATTAGAAATCGAAATAATCCTCCTTTAACTTTAAGAGAATTGAAAATTGCTGTGCTCGGGAAGAGTGGGACGCTATTCCTCAAAGAAACATTGACCATCTCATTGAAAGTATGGAAATCCGCATAAATGCGTGTCTTCGTGCCCGAGGAGGAAATACCGACTACTAATGTATTAAAATTAGCGTTTATTGTTGTGTTCCTGTTTTTAGTTGAATTTTGTATTAGTCTTCGGAATAAAAACTCTTTAAAAAACCCAATCTATTTAACACAGATGAGCCATTTTCGATTAATCTCGTCGATACTAATAAAGTCGATTCCGATTACAGCACACAATCTCATTAAAAAGTTTAATTCGTGGCGATTCACAGATATGCAATAATTTTGATCATGTGTGTAGTTACTATAACTACAGTATCCCTTACGTTCAACTTAAATTTGAGAAATAGTTAACTTTATCGCAACCAAACAGGTTGACTTTTGACTAACTTAGTTTTCGATTACATGCTCTACAACATGTTCTAAAAGTTAACAAAAAGATACTCGTAAATCCCTTCTAAAAGATAACAATAGTAAGTCGATAGTAGTTGCACATACTGTTGTGAATAACTATATTGCAATTAGATTTAAAAAACTCGTATATTAGTTACTGACCGAATATCTTATTGCCCTATAATTGGTAAGAAAATTATATACAACTTGAATCTAAATGTAATGTTATTGTTCTTTATATCGCATTTTTCAATTACTTGCTTACAGAAATGACTAGCAAAATAGTAAGAAAAACATAAATTGTTCGTGAACCCATAATACAATGAATCATATTACGCGTTTATGTTTATTTAAACTATCGTCTAAACGCTAAGATAATTTTTGCTCTTGTTTTGTCATCTGTTTTGGTTAATCGTTAGACAATCCTCGAGGTTACATTCCACACCAGTGTACTTCTAAAAAAGAAGTCTTCTTAGCTACCGCAATGTTAACTATGGAAATAACCGTTTCTTAATTAAAAGGTGAACGTTAAATTTTTGTGGCATTTATTCAAATAAATCCACAACCCAAAACAAAACACAACTAGGAAATATACAAGAATTTTCTAGAATCCTTGTAGATTATTCATAGGTATTACGTTGTCCGCCTTTTGAGTAGAACCGAATTTACTTTAAATATTATTAACAGAATAAGCAAAATAAGGGATTAGCAATTCCATTGCGGTTATTTAGTATTGTGGGTTTAACAACAAAATTTAACATGCTGATAACTGATATTTTTTCTATTTTATAAATATCATTACTATAAATATTACAACACGAATATGAAACGGTCCACAACGTAAACTATTAAGGGGTGGACGGTTAAACTGCATAAAACATGCGCTGTATCTCACGCGGTTTCTCTTTTAAGCTATTAGCATTTGCCAAGCATGGGAAATGGTCATACTCTTAAAAAAGTAGCATCAATTTTCAGATATAGTCCCAAATATAGTGTGTGCATCCTTTCCAATAACTGTTAAGGTAAGTGCTTCTTTTATACCATCAAGTTTAATTAAATATTTTAATGTGGCAAGAACGGCTAGTTGCAATTTTTAAGTTAAGCTCTTGTTTGTTGGTGGTAGCAACGTTGGAAATGCAACTAGTAGGATCTGATCTATGTTGGTGCATCACCGTCATTATTAGTTTAGGCTGGATCGGAGCCCATTAAATGTTCAAACTACAGGGATTTGATATAAACCGAAAAACCAATTGCTATGTTATACTTTCGTTAATATGACATCTTTTATAATTTCGGTTACATTTTATATTTGATGTAATTTATGCAATTCTGCACTTAATGATCGTGGAATATTTTTTGATAAATTGATTTACACCATTGTGTTAAAACTTAATTTAAGTTGCATATTTTCCTAAAACTATATAAAACAAGGATAATTACTAAACATTTTTCTGTCAAAAGGTTCAGGGGTTGCTGTAAGGCTTTCTTTAGGAAAATTAATTAATGATTATAGTTTATCTTACGCGAAATGAATATTGTTTAAAATTGATGAGTCTAATGGTTTCAATGTGACACCAGATTGTATTTGTTGGTTAATTTTTTTGTGTTGCCGTTTTTCTATATTATATTTTAAAGTTAGTTGGGAAGCGGAAGATGACTTTAAAAATGGAACGAGAACCTAACAAGTATAATTATTATACAACATTAACACGTTTAACAACTCGAAATAATTCATTTACTTGCCATAAACATATGTGTAAATTAGTTTAATGCTAGAAAAATGTAAGAATAAACTATATATACAGGGAATTTTTCTTTTTAGTATACATAGCCTATGTATACTTTTAAAAGAAACGCGTCAATTTCGCCTATTGTGTAGGCAACCAACTATACAGACAACTTAAGCATGCTGTGACCACAGCAATCAAATTAATTCAATGCTAAAAAATAAAATTAATCTTTATTTAGTGTCAAACAATTGTTAGAAAATTTAAATCAGAGGGATGCGTAATAAATTCCCATAAAATAAAAACTGAAAGTAATTACGTTTTAACCGAAGAAATGAAATATTTTATGCTACGTTGAATAATAATAATTAAAAAAAGTTTGTGATCGCCGGGAATTGAACTCGGATCAACTGCTTGGAAGGCAGCCATGCTGACCATTACACTACTTTGCCGCTGATGTATGTGTTTTGTACAAAAGAAATATAATGTGCACGTACCTTACGGGAACATCATCCTGTCGATTTTTATTTAATAAATAAGTCATCATCTGCGTCCTATCTACCTACAAGGTGAAATACTTATTTAATATAAACACTGCATCAACATAACCTTCATACTCAAATAATTCACAACTATAGTGACGTTTGTTTCTGATTTTTAGTTGTCGGTATAGTTGATTGCATACACAATAGGCGAAATTGACGCGTTTCTTTTAAAAGTATACATAGGCAATGTATACTAAAAAGAAAAATTCCCTGTATATATATATTAATGTTTATTAACTAATTATTATTTACTTTCAGTTGCAGTGCGAAAGATCATAGCTGATGCCACACAACTGGACGTTTCATCCCCTACGAAAATGTGTGTCCGGAAGTTCGCAGGTAGACTTCAGAAGTCTCACTCGCAAACACTGGATATAAGGTTAAAATTGATACTTTCTGTCAGTACATAATTTGTTATATTTAAAATATTTGTCTAATAATAAACAGCAATAGTTTGTAATGCATTTTTTATTTACTGACTCCATAAGACATAAAATGATCATCTTAATTCAAACCGTAATAGCATTCTTGGGATAGAAGTTAGGCTTTTCTTACTGATACACTTATAGGGTGTTTTTTGACAGAACGAGCAGTTAACTTTTAGTTAGTTTCGCAGTTCACTTACATAACGTCAATATATGGTTATCCTTCAAAGATAATCTTCTTGGGACGGTATAACGGTTAACAACGGAGCATAGATTTTGGATATGTTGGGGAGATGCCCAAAAATCGAATTTCAAGGGTACCTTTTGGGTATGTCAAGAAGGTACCCAAAAACGACTTTCAGGTTAGCTTTAAGAAAGCTTTTATGGTTAACCAAAAGATGACACGTTAACTTTTGGTTGGCTAATTGTGACCTTGTATTTTTAAGGGTTTAACTTTTAGATATCTTTTGGGTAGGTAGCTTAGGTTATGTGGGATACTTACTTTATTGAAAACACACAAAATAAAGTAGCATAACATGCGAAATAGCTATTCAATCATAACAATACAGTGCACGCCGCTTAATGTGAACACTTCGGGACGCGGGGTTTCTGATAACAATAACCGAATAATAATAGATGCTGAGACCATCCTTCAGTTGTAACAAAAAGTTCATTGTCTTTTATCGTTTCATCGCAAGCTCTTCCACTTTTTGGTGTATGAATTGGCCATCTACATGTGCATCATGTTTACGGACATTCACAAACCAGAATTTCAATACAGATTCCACTTGATCGTCTTTCCCAGTGCGATTTCTTTTAGTGTTTACATTTTTCTTTGTTGTGTTTTTTATTTCAACAAATTTTTTAAATTTTACAAGAACTTGCTGCGAAATGTTTAACTGTGCTGATGTATTCTGCTGGCTTACTTTTCGGAAACTTAGCATCTATTCTAGGCTGTTAGTTTTTTCTTTTAAGCTAAAATCATGTCTCTCACATTATCCCTTACAAAGAGCTATAATAGAACTGAGTTAGCTGCTGCCAACCAATCTGCAGACTGTCATTTTAAAAGAAGGAGAGGTCAGATACCGAAAATACAAATAAACAGATGCATGCAAACAAGGATACTACTTGTCGACGGAAACAATCGTAATAAGTTATGGATAACGTAAACCGAAGTCATGATTACTATGAAAGATGATTTTATTATGTATCGTCGTATTCTGTCGTATACGTCCGGCCCGTTAATCGCCAAAGCGATAACAATACCCGAATGTTAACAGTGTCCGTGATTCCAATAAACGACGTGCACTGTAGTAGCGAAAATAAAATGTGTCTAATAAATGCGATCAAGTTCAAATTCCCATCAAGACCAAGGCTCTGGACGTGATTTTTCTCATAACTTGTTAAGGTTATTTTTAGGTTCGTATTGGAATAGTCTTGTCTTGCTAGTAAATACCGTTATTTTTTAAGGGTTTAATGTGATATTCCGTATACTTATATTTCCTGGATTTACATTATTTCTACTATGAAACTGTTTGTCATGTGTGTCAGTTAATAAATGAAAAATCATACGATAATTACTGCTAACGTGCTAATGGTAGCGTAGCCATTAAAATGCATCCTATCAAAACATTTAAGCGGTTTTCATATTATTTACTATATAAGCATCGTGGTATTCCTAGAAATGTGTAACAGTTAAGATTTTCAAGTACAGGTAAACTGCCTAAACATTGTTTGTTTTCAAAACGTATATATAAATTAGAACCCGACATGGAGTTATTTTTAGAACGAAAATACCCTACTGAAATATTTAAAACGTACAAAAGCACAACATAATCAAAAACATTACATTTTAGTTTATTTGTGTACAAAACGAGATCATGCGCTGCGTGTGTTAGCCAAGCAAACAATTGCGGCCCAGCAATAAAAACACGTTTAATACCCTTTGTTCCAACGTCTGCACACGATTATTTTGTAGGATATTTGAATATAATCGCGATTTACCGGTAATTCCATACAAGGAAAAAATAAAACCGCGAACTACTTTCGAGGGCTTAAATTAACGCCACATCGCTGAGGAAATTATTACAAAAACACGGAAATGTCGTTAAAATGCAAAATAAATGAGGCATATGTTTATGTCAGCGATTCATCATACACCTAAAGCTTCTAATTCTCCTTGATTTATAGGAAAAAAAACTCGCCCAATTTCCTATTCCCTTTTAAATTTCCTTCGCTTTGCCGTCTTATATACTTTTGAATTTGCAATTCCACTCTGACAACAAATAACTCGCGTTTCATCAACACTGCTTTAACTTTCTTTGTGAGCGCCACTTTCTACTCTCACGTCATTTCGTGATGTATTGCACAATAAATTATTATAAGACTTCGTTTTCAATTTTTCAGGAAATCTCATTTCTGTACTAAATCAAACAATTCACTGATTTATTATTGGATATAGAGAGAGCTGAATGAAGCTTGCATTAAAATGGGAAATTTCAATTTGTTAAAAAATTGCAGAATCTTTACAGATTTTTAATTTAATATTGCAGCCACCCAAAAAACTTATAAATAGCCTCCACACAACATTTAAAACGAAGAATTTCCTGTTTGCGGTAAATTAATTTATTGAAATAAAATATAGAAAGCAGAACGATGTATACAAATTTCAAACAGTCTCTTTTGAGCTTGCTGATTATACGAACTTGAACTTCTGGACTTACACATTAAGTGACTTAAAACTAGTAAACATTGTGGCCACTAAACCGATCCATCTACGAACAGGTACCTACTGTATTATAATATTATACACGGAAAGATGATAAAGCTGAACTGGACAAGTGTATTTCTCTTTCACACATTGAAACGACTTATTATTAAACAGTTCCTGGATGTAGAAATCTATCAATTCGTGGAGAAGAGTAAAGTGGCCCCCGTGTTCGTCGTATTTAATTTTCCTCTCTCTCTCTCTCTCTCTCTCTCTCTCTAATGAGATGGTCGTGGGGTAGAAGTCTGCATGTTTCACTTCTGTGTTGAAGGTCTAGGGTTACATTCCTACTACTCCCTCACGAAGTAATGATACGAGGGTTGCCTTTTATATTTCGGGATTGGGCAACCCTAGTGCTGCCATCTGGCAACTGACGTCTCTATCGTAAAGTTTGACATTTTTGACGGTATACGTTCTCAGAACGTTTTGACGTACGAGTGCTATTTGTGTTGTTTACAGTAACTTGAAAAATTCATATCTGCCAAAAAATGGAATTAAATCATGAACATTTTCGTGCGATTATTTTTTACGACTTTCGACGTGGATTAACTCAACAACAGTGCAACGATGAACTTAATTCGATATTTGGCGATGAAGCACCATCTAGGACTAATGTTTATCGATGATTTACCGAATTCAGTCGTGGCCGTAGTTCGTTCTCAACAACGAATTTCGTGAAGGTCGTCCACAATCGGTTGTTGTTCCGAAAAACATTGATGCGGTGTGTGAACTGATACTGCAAGATCGTCATGTGACTTATCGTGAGATTGAGGTATCCTTGGACATTAGTGAGACCAGCATACATTCAATATTGCATGAACATTTGGCCGTAAAAAAGATTTGTCCGCGTTGGATCCTACATAATTTGACAATCGCTCAAAAACAAGCTCGTGTCAATTGGTCGCAAGAAATGCTCAAAAAATACGATCGCGGTGCTTCAAAACATGTGTATGACATCGTGACAGGTGACGAGTCGTGGCTATACGCGTACGAGCTCGAAAGTAAACAGCAGTCGACTGTATGGGTCTCTCAAGGCGAGGCAAACCCAACAAAAGTCGTTCGTGTTCGAAGCACTTAGAAGCAAATGGTCGCTTGTTTTTTCGGAAAACTTGGACATGTCTCAACCGTACCATTGGTGCAACGTAGAACGGTCAATTCTGAATGGTACACAACCATTTGTTTGCCACAAGTCTTCGGAGAAATAAGGAAAACCAACCGCACAAGACGGATCATTCTCCAACACGACAATGCGAACACATCGGCTCGAACAAGTGACTTGTTGAGCACTCAAAACGTCAATTTGATGAGTCATCCGCCGTATAGTCCGGATTTGGCACCCAATGACTTCCTTTTATTCCCGAACATCAAAAATAAATTGCGAGGTCAATGTTTTTCGACACCTGAAGAAGCGGTTGATGCGTTCAAAATGCATTTTTTGGAGATACCTCAATCGGAGTGAAAAAAGTGCTTCGAAAATTGGTTCACACGCATGCAAAAGTGTATTGATCTTCATGGAGAATATCTTGAAAAACAATACAGCCATTTTCGATGATAAATATTTGTTTCTGTTCTCTAATCCCGAAATATAAAAGGTAACGCTCGTAAACCAGCGAGATATTCTGCCTAGTACATCTTCTCTGGAGTAGCAGTGTTAACAGTTACCGTGGTCAGCCGGCCTCGGTGGTCCTAGTGCCTAGTGCATTTGTCTTTAGATCCAAGGAACGCGGGATCGAACCTGGCCGAGGTCGGTGAGATTTTTCTAGCGGGAAAAAATCTAAAAATGCGCTTTCTCTCCGATAAGAAGTAACGCCGTAGGTCGCGTGCCACTGCGATGTGTGACACGTTGAAAACTACTGGAGTTGGAATTACCACAGATGGGAAAAATTCTTAGTCAGGGTGAACAATGGGCCAAATGTGGCCTACGTGCATAGAAATGCTTGGAAAACCGCGTCCTTGATCTCGCTCTTTTAGATACAATACAATACAGTTCCCGTGGTTCCGAGGCTGCTGTATGTCCTCTACGTTTATGGTACTTGAAAAAGCGCAGCACAGACGTAGGGGAGAAGATCGCTACGTCTAACAAGAGACAAAGCATTCAAAGGAGAAGAATTGTTTTGGGGATTTTCGTCAAATTTGGCATATACACAACCAATATGTATGCACTAAGTAATAAGAACAGTATATTAAAAAAATTCCCCAATTTTTAAAGACAGAGTTTGCTATCGAGAAGTCTTAATTCCTGTAATTAAATTATATATGTATATACTAAAGGGGAAGCCTGGATAGAAACACAAAGAATAAAATCTACCGGCAACCGCTACACCAGCCAGGAACGCTTTGGACACAGACGAATACAGGAAGTCCTAACTTCAAGATATATAATTACCAAATATACCACTGAAATAGATATGTTAGGCTTTTTGGAACACCTGGTACAATATTGTAATTTATGAGTCATCTAACATAATATTAGCGTAGTTCATGTAACTCAATTATTCTGTATTTAATTTAGGGAAAAGTATAATGTTCAAAGACTTGCAAAGAATTTATTCTACATAAAATTTAAATTTCGGGAATGAATTCATTCAGTCGCTCAACATTGTGTGTAAATAACACATTCGTAACGGGATAATGATGGTGTTTCTACTACATTAGCTTCTGTAGAAGATATATATTTGAAGCTTATACAAGCCTTAGAGGCCCATTGCTTTTGGTGTGAGACAAGACTAAGTTAGTTTGTGCAATGCACAACAGGGCCCGACTCTGCGGATTACCGTGTTGGTGCGTAACCATGGTTAACCTGCTATTTTGTGTAAATGTTTTTTGTTTATGGTCTTGTTACTTCTCTAATGCGACCGTAATTCAAGGAGTGTCCATAATTTGATCCTCAATGGTAAATGGAGACCGGGACCCAGTACCGACCACCCAGGGAAAAATTTCCGACGCCGGGGAGATTCGAATCGGGAAGCGTTCGAACTATTACATCCAAAGCTTGGTTCTCTACCACTGGCCATCCCCGTCATTGTGCAGAAGGTACTTCTAAATTTATTAATTGGCAAATTCCCGCCTCAACAAGACCAAGACGAGCGATGAGTAGGTATCTTGATCCACAGGAAATTCGGCTAATTTTCGTGAATTCAAGACGATATCAAAAGCTACTCCACTGTCGCTTCGTGCTAATAGCGACTTTGAAACGAGGTTGAGCATTATCCTGTGCCTCATTCACATGTCGTTCTCGTCTTGTCTCTTCCTATTTTCATTCTCGTCTAGTCGTCTTGAATACAACACGAAGTCGAAATTTACCGAAATGAAACCTGTTTTGTGTTTCCGTTGTCGTGCTCATGAGAAACGAGGTCGTTCTTGCCTCAATATACATAAAGGGAAACTTACTATATCAACCCTTCTTTCTGGTTTGTTTCGTTTCTAGGACGAAATGGAACCTAGTACACCTATCGCCTCGCACTTGCTTCGTTCTCATTTGTTCGCGTCTTAATATGACACGATCTAGAGTAGAGCCAATCTCTCCTCTTAGTTGTCAAAATCCACACCACGTAAAGTTTACTCTTGGCTTTGTTTTCTTCGAAAACTGAAGACTGTATCGAGCGTTACTCCACTCTATCTTCGGTCTAGTTTTCAATTTACGCTGAGATCGAGCATTACTCAACCCTTCCATCGCCTTTGGCCTCGTTTTCATCCTGTCTTCGTGTTGAATGTAGCACGAACTGTAGATTTTGTGAATGCATCTGCGTTTTAGTTTCATTCTCGTCTTGATTAGTTACTCTATCAACCCTTCTTCCTAGTTGGATCTCAACCCTTTGTGTCTTAATTTGAAACATCTGGGATTACTCTATTCAACCTCTTGGTTGTCAAAATTTCGTGATAAAATGCACACCCATAGAGAATGTTAATATGCTCTTTGTTTCGTTTCTATTTGGCTTATCGTCTTGATTAGAAACGAGATCGAACGATCAACATACAGGGAAAGTTATTCTATCAACCCTTCCTTCTAGTTTGGTATCTAAGTCCAGATTTAATTTAGTACACCTATTGCCTCGCTCTTGTTTGGTTCCCATCTGTTCGCGTCTTAATTTAGAACGAGATTCATCACCCATTTGAAAATCTCCTGCTGAATTCTAGACCACATAAAGTATATTCTTGGTTACGTTTTCTTTTTAATTTGAAGAATATATCGAGAACTATTCCATTCTATCTTCGTTCTAGTTTTCAATTCTCGATGACATCCAACATTATACAACCCTCCCATAGCCTTAGGTCTCTTATTCATCTCGCCCTCGTGTTGTATGCGCCATGAAGTGGAGATTTTACGAATATTAGTTTTTTTTCGTTCTCATCTTGATTAGAAACAAGGTCGTTCTTGTTCCAACATATATACAGTGAAAGTTATGCTATTAACCCTTGTTCCCAGTTGGTCTCATCCCTTCGCGTCTTAATTTGAAACGAAATGTAGGATTACTCTTGTCCCTTTGTTGTCGAAATTTCGTGATAAAATGCAAACCCCATAGCGCATTATTTGACATGTTCTTGGTTTCATTTTCTTGGTAAATTAAAAACGATATCGAGAGTTACTCCATTCGTTCTAGTTTTCAATTCATGACGAACTCGAACACCGTCGAGCGCTCGCTTTGACCTTGTCTTATTCTACTTTTGTTCTTGTCTTGGAGTCAGGGTGTCATTGGAAATTGCTTAACTATAACCTCGTCCTAGTTCTGTTTTCGTCACAAATTAATGTAACCTATATCAAGAGATACTGTATTATATTCTTTGAGGCTTTCGCGGTTTCTCGAACTGTCAATATTACAATTTACTTTCGGCTTAGACCGCGTCGTCATTTGGGAACTACGCCCAGCATTATCAGGTAAGGACCGACCTGTAGCTTGTCTGACTGTACAAGCATTTGCTCTAGAAGTTTGAGCCATATTTGTTCGTAGGCCCTGCCTGCCAAAACAGGGCCGTGTGCTTCTATTAGCTACATTTACAACTCTCTAGTACGCTAGAAGCATCCTTGTGGGAGAAAATTGACACAATAACGTATAAGCAGGCTCAAAGTACATTAGAACAAGCAACCGTCAAACAAACTGGAAAATACGAACGGTTAGTTCCGAAACCGCCCCGGAACGAATTACCTAATCACAAGGTGATAGTAAACCTTAGCAACATGCTGCTAGATGAGCAAACGACATCAGTACTAAAGAAAGGATTTAATTATGCTATAGCACCCAAACGCATTCCGGTGGAAGATATAGTATCTGGCGTAGAAGCAGCAATTCACAGACTACCTACAGTAATTTCTGAAAGTATAAGACAGGATGTATCAAGCATAATAAGAAGAGCGAAGCCGCCCCGCTCCAATATCAATAAAAATGAGAAAGAAGCACTGAAATTACTAAGAGATAACAAAGATGTCCTCATACTTAAAGCAGATAAAGGCAATGCTACTGTTGTGATGAACACTTCAGATTATAATTTAAAAATGGAAACACTACTGTCCGATTGCACATACAGAAGGCTTAATCGCAATCCGCTTAACTCTCTCATCTCAAAAGTGACTGCTGCTATCAACTGCTCCGATGCTATTGACGCCACGGAAAAACAGCGCATCATACCCAAAAACTCTATCACCCCACGTATTTATGGTTTACCCAAAATACACAAGGCCGGAGTGCCACTCAGACCTATTGTGAGTGCTATAAATTCTCCTACACATGCTTTAGCAAGGTACTTATCCACTAAGCTTCGCCCACTTAGTGGCAACACAGAATCGTACATAAGGGATTCCTGTGACTTTGTCAACAAGATCAAAAGCTTACGGCTGTGTGAAGGAGATATTTTAGTCAGTTTCGACGTTGTGTCCCTTTTCACAAAAGTACCGGTAGATGGTGTGTTAGAGATCCTAAGAGATAAACTACCTACAGATCTAAACCAATTAGTCGAAATATGTTTGAAAAACACCTTTTTCAGTTGGAATGGCAACTTGTATGAACAGATTGAAGGAGCGGCTATGGGTTCACCGCTATCGCCTGTTATTGCAAACATATACATGGAAGACTTTGAAACCAAAGCTCTGGCAGCAGCTGACCTTAAACCTAAATCCTGGTTCAGATACGTAGACGATACGTTCGTCATTTGGTCTCACGGACGCCAAACACTAGAACAATT
>JABXWE010020898.1:0-13218 GCA_014611495.1 Limonius californicus | reverse complement strand
ACGCAGATTTATAAAAATCTTGTCTGCAACCCACCACACACAATTTCCCAATTCGGCTTGCAACCGTGGGATCTTAATGCTAAAAATCTTCTGGATTTATAGAAATCTTGTCTGCAACCCACCACACACCATTTCCCAATTCGGCTTGCAACCGTGGGATTTTAATCATAAAATCCTTCTCTGGACGTTAAACTGTAGGCTCCCGTGTTTCTACCTTAGCGCAGAGGAGAAACACGTGGCAGAGAAGAGGCCGATGCCCAGTAGTGGGACGGAAAGGCTGTTGATTGATTTTGATTTTTTGTTTGATTATTTCGTAAAATGAGGCGGTGTTCGGTGTTCTGTCAGGAGATTAATCACGTCTGTCAGTTGAACACGATAGAATGCCTTGGTTAGATCGATTAAGCAGACATAGGCGGTTTTGTTGAACTCTATTCTCTTCTCTTTTATTTGTCTAGTAACAAATATAGCATCGGTGGTCTACTTGTTTCTCCGAAACTCTTGTTGTTCTTCCCTGTTTGTGATTCGTTGTTCCAGGTTGGTTAATAGATTCATTGTAGAGCATAACAGAGTTATTCCTCTATAATTTCCTGGTAGTGAGTTTGTCCTTTTTTTAAAAATGGGTAACGTAATGCTCTTGTGCCAATCATCTGGTATAGTGGTTGTCCTGAGTATTCTACTAGATAACCTCGTCAGCTCTATCGCAAGTTTATTACCTTCATATTTTAATAATTCATTCGGGACGTTGTATATTCCCGGCGTTTTTCTATTGTCTAGTTTGTGCAGTCATATATATTTCACTTCCTCCCCCTCGAAGATTTCGTCCTCTTCCTCTTCACCGTCATCTCGAGGCTTAACATCTTCCACGGTACTATACACATTTTTGAAGTATATTTTTCATTCTTCCAGCGTTACCGATTTTGTTTGGACGAATTCATTCACTGGCTTCTTCCTGTTTTTCAGTATCTTCCACACCATACAAATCGTGGTCCATGTCACTTGTAAACTTTTGCCAGTATTCAGTTTTAATTGCCAAAAAGGAATGTTATGGTGCCAGTTAATTAGTAGATATTTCTTTCCACCAAGGTCCTCTGATCTTACAGTTCCACACTTCTTTCTATTCCCTTATTAATACAGTCAATTTGTGCTCAAAAGGGCTCCTAGCGGGAAAGTTGTGAGGTAGTTTTGATTTCTTCCACTTTATATGTTTTTTTGGGTGCTCAATCCGAATCTGAGGTTTGCTAACAAAATTTTGTAACGCAAGATTGAAGAAAATGCAAAGAAAAGTAAACAGTTTCATTTTTTTGCGGTTTTCTGCTTATAACTCGGAAACTGTCAACTTTTCGTAAATATCCTTCCTATTCAACATGAAAGTACATAAAATTTTCTACAAATTTCAGTATTTAGGGTTTTTTCTCCGACGGACTATTTGGGCTCAAGCGCTAATTGAAAATTGGCGTATTTAGGCTGCATCCGCAAAAATCCACTTTTTCCACTCTAAAACTATAATTTTAATTTTTAATTAAAGGCTGTCATTTAGTGAATTCCTCCTTCCAATACAATGTAGACTGGTTTAAACTATTATGCCATTTCCAGTACTAAAAAAAAGCATTTTCAAAATCACATTGTATTTAAGTTCTGTACAAATATAATTCCGTCAACACGTTGACAGCAATGATACTATGCAAATGCGAGACAACACTGACACAGATAAGTTACTGAATTGGTTCCACGAGCATCCTCCTTTCCCAGAGACCACTGAACTAATGTCACTAAGTACAGGTGTTGTCGCAGATGAGAGGATCAACTGCCACTTGTCCAAGGAGATGGGCATGAAAGTTATACAGCGCATTGTTGGTGGTGATTTTCAAGCTGTAAAATTCAAACGAAGCGAAAGAGTGCAGCCTCTTGCGATCATGAACTGCTCTATTCAGATACAAGACAGGGATGTAGTCATCAATCCAACCACATTTTTCCAACGAATGACCATGGTGAAACATTCAGATGAAGAGCTGCGAGAATTTTTGCGTTACGAACTTAGCCCCTACCCTCTCTTTTCGATGAGCATGGGATAAGGAAAGGAACAAAATCGAGCTTATACAGGGCTTTTGCACCGACTCCAACTGAACAGGGGAACTTGAGCGATACAAAATAAGTCATTGATGGAGGGTTTTTGTTACACCGGGTCAAATGGCACCACGGCCAGACATATGCAGACATTTGCAGCAGTTAGGTATCATATGTCAGGTCGAACGACAAATCAAATGCCGTTGTTATTTTTGATGGCTACCCTGACGAAGCTTGTGAAAGCACCAAGCGCATAGAACGATTGAGAAGAGTGCAAAGAAAACAATCTGCTGCAATATCATTTACAGAATCGATGGTGCCCACTGTATCGCAGGAGAGTTTCCTTGCAAACTCCAAAAACAAGAGCCGGTTGGTATCTGTGCTAATGGAAAAATTTGGTGATGCAAAAATTGATGCACAGCAAGCTGTGGAGGACGCTGATATCCTAATTATCACAACAGCTCTTACGTTGGCTCCGTCAAATGAATATGTGACAGTGGTGGGGGAAGATATCGATCTTTTGATGATTTTGATTGGCCTGTGTAACAGTGATATAAAGAATGGCATCTTTTTGAAACCAGGAAAAGGGAAGGTGTCGCAAATCCTCTACAATCCTCATCTTGCCGCTGACAAAACCCTATCAGACCATATATTGTTGCTGCATGCCATGAGTGGTTGTGACACCATTTCTGCTTTGTTTAATCAGGGGAAACTGAAATTTCTTACAGTCCTGCAGAGGAACAATGCCTTGCAACCAGTCATTGATGCTTTCAAAGACCCTCGTGCAGGACGAGATTGCCGAAGCAGGAAACGTGTTTTTCATGGCTCTGTATGGGAAAGGACATGAAAATAGCCTGAACGATTTGAGATACAGGCAATACGTGTCTTCATCTTACAAAGGTAAAATCAACATTGCCTCACTACTCCCCACCGAAGTTGCTGCACGACAACATTCACTGAGAGTTTACTTTCGGGTGCAGCAGTGGTTATCCGGACAAACCACACTCGCCGAGCAACAAAGAGACCCGAACGAGTGGGGGTGGAAAAAACAAGGAATGGTCTCGTGCCAGTGCCAACCACTTTGAACCCTGCACCGGACTCGATACTCCGGCACATTTCTTGTAAATGTAAAAAAGGCTGCCAACGCAAATGTGAGTGCAGGAAGGCTGGCCTCCATTGCTCCCCGATCTGCACATCGTGCGAAGGGCTGTGTGAAAACGTCGAGCTCCCGGAAGACAGCATTGACATTGACGAAGAAGAGCCTGAAGAAAGAGACCAAGAACAGACTGAAGAAAGACGCTTACACGATGCGGAAGGTATGTCTAATCTCACAATCTATTTCGTAATCACTCATCTCTCCTTAAGTTGTTGTTTTCTCACCACCTCTTTCATTTTCCAGATGAACAAGCCCCGACGCTGAGGATAGAACAACTCAAACCTATGCCAGAACTCGCCGCCTTCGAAGAACCTCAGCCAGGACCCTCTAAACGACAACGGCTCATATAATATTTGCTCATATAGTAATGTAATATATAATCATATGTATTGTAATATAATATAATAAAATGTAATAATTTTTCAAGATTTTTCGTTCGAATTTCAACTTTTTTGTAACTGAATTTGTACAATTTCGGACTTCATTAAATAACTTTACGTAATTTTTGAAAAAATTACCAGTACCTTTAGATATACGATCTAAATAAGGTATGTGCAGAGAACTGGGAGGAATTCACTAATTACAGCCTTTAATAATAAATTAGAGTTTTGGAGTGGAAAAAGTGGGTTTTTCCGAAGGCAGATAAAATACGGCAATTTTCAACTATCGCTTGAGGCGGAACGGTTTATCGGGGAAAAAACCTAAATAGTGAAGTTTGTAGGAAATTTCATGCACTTTCATTTTGAATTGAGAAGTTATCTACAAAAAGTTGATAGTTTTCGAGTTATAAGCAAATAACGGCCAAAAAATGAGATTTTTTACCTTTTTTTTTGCATTTTTTCAATGTTGCGTCACGAAATTTTGTTAGCAAACCTCAGATTTGGATTCAGCACATCAAAAACATAAAGAATGGAAGACATAAAAACTACCCCATAACTTTCCTGGTAAAAAACACAATTTGACTGGATTATATCTAAAAACAATATTTTTAGTGATAGACCGCAGAATCTATAAGATCTACAAAATGCAGTATCATAAAAGTTCGATGAATTTAGCTCTGATACTCCGGTGAATGTATCTGAAAATCTTTAGAGAAGAGTGGATTTATGTTGAGAAAATAATGGTCTATATCTTTTGTTAAATCTTTTATTTACTCTGTTCTGTGAATGTGTATGCAACAATTTTATTTCAAATAAAGGTTTCTTTGCATTGCCCATAAGTGCATAACCTCACTATTGCGATCACAGAACATTTTCGACGGCAATGTAACCTTGAGTATACCTAAGTAAAAGTATAAACAAACACTGGCAGAATACAGTGTTAACTAAAAATTTCTATTAATAATTAAATAATAACTTAATAATATTTAAAATGTAAACTGTGAATTATTAATGTATGCCAGTTAAAAATATTTATAATGTATACATTTTTAGAATTACACTTTAATACAAAACTTTAAAATTCCAAGGGTGTATCTGACTTGGGTTTTTATTGCTCTCACAGCAACCAAGCAGCACAACATATGAGAACTAAAATGCAAGCAAGAAAACATTAGTTAACATAGATTTAATGTTTTGACTTTTGATAGAAGTTTGTTGAACAAAAGTTAACAATAGTTTTAGAATAGTTTTCGGGTTTTTCGTATGTTGGAAGCTTTCGTCGAAATAAAGCTCAAAATAAATCCCTTGTAAATTTATTACCAACCAATCATCAATATAATTGTTAAACATCTTAGTAAATTAACAATATTAATCGAAACATTATTAATGTGTTTCTGCAAACTACAACTTCCTCGTTAAGCCACAGCAACGCAGAGGAAGGTGTATACCATCCCCACGAACAAAATGGCAGCACACAGAAGAAATATGAAGATGAGGCCCCACCAGGCGGTTGAGTTCCAGTTTCCGTCAGACTTGGCAGTTTGGTCCTCTTGTTGTACATCTGCAGTTGATGTGCGCTATGTTTTAAAAATTCGTTGTTAAAAATTATTTAAATTTCTTTTCTAATACTTACCACATTGCCCAATCTTTCAAAGAATTTAGGCATCATTGCGTATTTGTTCACAAGCATATTGAGGTTGTCGTTAAGAACTTTGTTACAAAACTTAAACTTCACGAACTGGCGACTAACAGTAACTGATTAGCACCAAAAATGTATAACTGCCTTTTATAGCCTTTTATATATCAACATTAGTAATTTCATAATCTATCCGTTTTAAGTATTGTTGCTTTCTGCCAACTATCGCTAGCTTTCTCTAGTTACTTTTTTTGCAAAATAGACTTACCTCCTTCAATCATGCTTATTAAAATTATTTGAGGCAACTGGGAAGGGGAAGTGCACTCATACGAATATCACCTGCATACAGAAGCTCTGACGCTAATCGGCATTCAATGAATAATATAATTTGCTATTTCAACCAAATGATAACAAAATAATTCGATGTTGACGTGCATTTTTATAACAGTAGTCACTGATCAAAACGATGGTAGGTATTAGTAAATGTACGATGACTTGGAAAATTTAACGTTGAAAATGGGCCCACCAAAATGAAGCTCTTGCAGGTCACGTGTGAGATAAATACCGAATCGAATCTGCTAACATTCCCTTCGTTTCAAATACCGAAACAGCAGAATAGCTGTGGTACGTTTAATTTGAATTTATGATTTTCCATGCGATATCTATTTATAAATTTCAACACAAATATAATGGATGGATGCAATTTCGCGCGCATAAAATTTTACCTTTATATTATAGGTTCGCATCATTCTACACAGTATGATCCATTATTTGTATAAACAAAGCAAAGCTTTCATCTCTGTTTGCAATTAAAATTTAATTTAATCAAGCGACCGGGTATAATAGAAATTTTTAAAATAATTCGTGTTTGTAATATCATTAGCTATATTAAATTATGAATCTGAACAGAGTTCATAGAGAATTTGAATTCACATGCGTTATGTCTCCTAAGAAAAGAATGTAATGGCATGTCATTGTTTAATACATATAAAAATGTGTAAATAAATAAAAATTTTTTTTTTCTTTTGCCTCACACTGTACCAATGGCAACAGCATCGAAACCGATTCGATTGACACAAACAAATTTCGTCTGAAACACAAGCTGATTATTAAAATTTTCGGTAACGGTACGTCATGGAGAGTAAACGTAATTAGGAAATACCGGGTGTATGACAGATCAGTAGTAGAAATAAGAAGAATAGAAATAAACCTGTTGAAATTGAGACTATTATTATTATTAAAATATAAATAGAAATAAAGACTGAGGAACTTTGTTCTGTACCATTTAAATTACCTTCAAATGTACAGGGTGTCCGAGATAATAACATATAACATATTTATATATATATATATATATATATAACCAACATCTCAAACTTTATATATATATATATATATCTATACATGCTGTGATTGGCTTACGAATTAGTCGTATTACAAGAAGCACTAGCAGAAAGTTATTCGACAAGACCTGAAGATGGTAAAAGTGACTTTGCCGAAACGTCGTCAAGACAACTACCCCGGTCCGTTCCAGAACCAAGAAGTTGCTACGCGGATGAATTCCTGGCAGCCAATCACAGCATACAACACCCGCGGAAATCTCAAAACCTATATACAGGGAATTTTTCTTTTAAATATACTTTGCCTATGCATACTTTTAAAAAGAACGCGTCAATTACGCTTATTGTGCAGGCAACCAACTATACCCACAACTAAAAAACAGAAGCTAACGTCACTGTAGTTGTGAATTATATGAATATGAAGGTTATGTTGATGCAGTGTTTATATTAAATAAGTAAATCAAAATGAGTTGAACAACAACGACGATTATTATTGTAAAACATTAAATATCAATAACAGAAAACGGAAATGAAAATAAAAATAACAGTTACAACAGTATTCGAAATGGCCACTTTCTACTTCTAAACAATAACCTAAACGGTGTTGAAAAGCACGCACAGAATTCGTAAGAAAATCGGGATTGAAGCTATTGCATTGGGTACGTATGGGATCTTTTAATTCATCAATACTTTGTATTGAAATATTTGTATAAATTTTTGATTTCAGATATCCCCAAGCAAACAAGTCATTGGGCAACAAATCTGCAGAAAGCGAGGGCCACGGTATAGGACCAAATCTTTCTATCCAACGTCCTGGAAACCTGTTGTTTAGAAAGTTTCTTATAGCATTCCCAGAATCCGGAGGGGCTCCATCCATCTGAAACCCCGGGTCATCGATGTTTAAGTTATCTATTGCCGGAATGATGTCGTTCCTTAATAGCTCTAAAAATTTGGCTGTATTGAGACTACCATCAATAAAATATGGACCGATAAGCTTTTTTTCAACTATTCCTAGCCATACGTTAACTTTCCCGGTGTATTGACTGTGAGTTAAGTTTTGTAATTGGCAGTTAGTGTGGGACCAATATCTAAGAAATAAGTTTATCAGGACACTGGATAGTGGATAGATGAGGAATTATAATACATACCGAAAATTTTGTGAATTGACTTCTCCATTTATTGTGAAAGTTGCTTCATCACTAAAAACTATCTTCTTTAATATGTATTCATGTTCATTCAGCACATTAAAGAATGTTTCACAAAAGAGTGTTCTTTTTTCTTTGTCTCCATCGAATAGTTGTTGGTGATTCGAAAACTTGTACGATTTATATTTAAGTTCTTTTAGTGTTATAAATACCGAGGTTTTAGAAACATTAAAATGTGAACCTATTTCTCGTAGTGATACTATGGGGTTTTCTTCAACGCAGCATAAAATATTTAATTTCATTTCTTCGGTTAAAACGTGATTACTTTTGGTTCTTATTTTATGGGAATTTATTACGCATCCCTCTGATTTAAATTTTCTAACAATTGTTTGTATGGTTCGAATACAAGGAAAAAGTCTTTCTGTATATTTTACTGAAAATAGGTTTCTCAGAGTTCTTAAGCTGTTACCATTTTAATACCGCATTAGAATTTCCACTTTTTCGTCTTTACTGTACATGGTTGTATAAAAAACGCAAGAAGACACTAAATAAAAGCTAATTTTATTTTTTAACATTGAATTAATTTGATTGTTTTGGTCACAGCACGCTTTAATTGCATGTATAGTTGGTTGGCTACATAATAGGCGTAATTGATGCGTTCTTCTTAGAAGTATACATAGGCAATGTATACTAAAAAGAAAAATTCTCTGTATATACATATATATGTATGTTGGTTTTATATATGTATATATATATAGCAATTTTTCTTTTGTAAGTGTTCAAGAGTAAGATATAACATCTTTTTTTAGAAATACTTGAGGGATTGCAAGTGCGTATTTCCTGACTAGTTCCTATATTATACAGGGTGTCCGAAATAAGATGACGCACATGGGGATCTCGGTTACCTTAAGAGATACGAGCCAGTTAAATTAGAAAAAAGTTGCACAAATGTATACTCCTTATGACAATGTATTGATTTTCAAGATATCTGCAAGCAATTATGATATACCCGAAAAAATGGAATTAGTCTTTTTCGAAAATCTCTAATAACTTTCCTATTATAAAAATGATGCATTCTAGGTTGCAAGAAATTACTAGAAAACAATTCAATTATATTTCCAAAATAAATGCACTTAGGTTTTAGGAATATTAACTAAACAAAGTAAACTGTATGGTAATATTGTCAGAGATATAATTATATCGATTTAGGCAGGAAACTGAGGCAATGTAAAAATAGTAGTTAAGCATATACATTTATTTACCAATTTAACAGAAACATTTGAAAAAATAGCAATATTGAAGATAGTTACATAAAGCAAATATTCGAATAATTGTTCATTATTCTAAAGGCACAATTAAAATCCTTGATGTACCGACAATCTTGCGTTTCTAATAAACTGCTGCGGTATTTCTTGCATAGTTCGTTCTACAGCCACGTGAAGTCCCCCCACAGTATCGTAATCCTCGAATAAACCACCAATTATTAATGTTACGATAAAAGAAAAGTAGGGGGCTATCTACTTCAACCAAATGCGTGGAATGACTGTCTGATATAAACCTGATAGACACATGTTACTCTTGATCTGTTTCTACATCTTTAACTTTGTTAAACAAAATAATCATTTTTATATGCACATTTACAATTTAATTGCAGTTTCGTTTTACTTTAAAAGGTATCAAATCGTGTAGCTCTTATCAAATAATTGCTTGTACGACCAGTCTTATTTAAAATGCAACGTATCCCAAGAAAGTTAACTGGTGATGAGTGTGTCACACCCCTTACTTTGTCCGAAGAAGGGTATTCTTTCCGCGCTATCGCTGACAGGCTTGGGGTGAACCACACAACAATTTCTCGGGTCATCTAGCGTTTCAGAAAAACTAACGAACATGACAGGCGACCAGGGCAAGGGCGACCACGTGCTACTACTGCTGTAGAAGATCGCTTTCTTCGAATGCGTACACTAAGAGAGCCCTTTACCACCACTTTCAGCAGTACATAATGTACAGGTTAGCATTGAAACCGTTCTCCAACGTCTTCTGGAAGGAAATCTGGGAGCCAGATTACCAGTTACTGGCCCACAGTTGACTGCAGACCACCGCAGAGACAGATTGGATTTTGCTAGAAACCACATGAATTGGGAAAATGAAGACACATTTTGTTCACAGACGAGTCCAGATTTTTGTTTGGAGAGTTGTGACAGGCGCATTCGAGTTTTTAGACATTCAAATGAACGATATGCTCAATGCAATTTTGCCCCCACGACTACATTTGGTGATGGCTCAATAATGGTATGGAGAGGCATATCTTTCACGACCCGCACAGACCTACACATCTTCCCCAACGGCACTTTAAGCAGTCAGAGGTACATTACGGATAACTTAGAACAGTATGTTGTGCCGTATGCCTCATACATCTGAGACAACTTCCAATTAATGCACGACAACGCTCGGCCCCATACAGCCAGAATTGTGCAAGAACACCTAGACGACGTTGGTATTCCTGTTATGCAATGGCCAGCCAGAAGTTCCGACTGAGAACCTCTGGGACATTCTCGGAAGACTAGTACGATCCCTTCAACCACCTTCTGCAACTCTTAACGACCTAGGGAATTCATTAGTGGAAATGTGGGATAATCTTGAACAAGAACAGTCAAGTGTGTTACTTTCAAGCATGGACCGTCGTTGTCCCTGTAAACATACAATTTTTCAGTTCCGAATTTTGATTTTTTAAATTTTTTCGTTGATTATTGTTAAATTATGTTAATTGTTGTTAATTTGGATAAAATATAGTTTACTTAATTTTAAGCATTATCTATGATTAAACGTACTTCTTTACATGCGATACTTTGAACAATATTGCTATTGTTAGTTGTGGTGCGGTAAGTTCTTGGAGCAGTGTAGATACCTTCCAGATGTAAGAGTGCCGTTGAAAGTTATTAGCCCTATAATACCCTATTCTGTTTTTCTTTATTAATTTGTAGTTAGATCAGCGCAATGTACGCTATACATAAGTTAGATACAAGAATGATATAACGGAAATGCAATTCATAAAGAGGACGGCCTGAGAGCTCCCCAGTAATTAAAATTGGTACAACGTGCTCTTAATTAGCAAGCATTATATGTATGTATTAACTGATTTATAACTAATTATTCATTAATTGTCCCTATCACTGGTTTCAGATAAAGATAGCATCACATCTTGAGGTAGTTTGCGCTTCAGTCTTATGAATAGTTTCGTTGCCAATTAGTACGTAGCCCCTTGACACTGGGACAGCTTGCTGTAGAAGTTCTTCGCCAGATGCTTTACAAAATTTTGAATTGTCGGAATATTTAGTTCATTATGGGTTTGGTTGTTTCTTACAAACCACGAACCATTAATTATTATTCGTAATACTTTATTTCACATCTTCTTCAGATTTGTTTTAGATGTACCGCCCCATACTACGCCACCATAGGTAATTATTGGTCTTAATATTGATAAGTCTATTAAACACCCACATTTTATCTTGAGTTTTGATTTACGATTTATAATTGTGTATAATTTTGTTAACCGAACATAAGCCACCTTTAGTTTTTTATTAATGTGCATTTCCCACGTCAGTTTACAGTCTATATGAACACCTAAGTATTTCACTGCTTGATTAGGTGAGTTCCATTCCACTTCTTGGCGATTAATTACCATTTTTGGCGAATTATTAGGTCTCCTCAGAGTGCAAATTTTTACTTCGCACTTACTGGCATTTCATTCAAGACACCATTTTGTGTACCACGAGCTGATTACGTTGATTTTTTCTTGTAAGTTATTTTTGACTATATTCATGTCATGATGTTGAGAGATTACCGCCTTGTCATGTGCGTACATCGCTATAGAATCATCTCCAATGGCTGGAAAAGCAGATGTGTATATATTGAATAGAGTTGGTCCTAATATCGACCCCTGTGGCACTCCTTCTTCTAAGGGTCTTGCTACATAATGCTCTGCTCCAACACGTATTTTGAAAGTGCATGGTTCCAGGAAGGATCTTATTATAAGTAATAGGTAGTTTGATTTGCACAAGGTTATAGAGAAGACCTGTTGTCGAAACTGAATCGAAAGCTTTATTTGTATCCAAGAATGCGATGATAGTGTGTGCTTTATTCTCATAACCTCGCTCTATTTTCTCTACAATTCTAAGTAAGTAAGTAATTGCTGGTTTGTGGAATCCTGGGCTTTAAACCCAAACTGGTAATGTGGAATAACGTTTTGTGCTCTCAGGTGTTCGTTTAATCTGCTTTGTATGAGTTTTTCTAGGATCATTGCAAGTGAATATACCTCATGTAATATATGAATACATACATTGAACTCCGTCTAACTTGATGTCCAACATTTCTAGTTAATCGTGGATTTTCATTAGCGCAAAGCACGATGGAACATTGCTCGTATGTAACGATACAAACTCACTTGGAGTTCCAAACGATCTGAATGAATTTCTGTCATTAAACTGACCTTTACGCCATGAATCATATACATATCATTAAATCTTTTACGTACTTACTGTATGTACTCTCTTACAGATAATTAAATTAATAAAGGTATCCAAATAAATATATTTTCCTAATTCTACAATATATGCATCCTTTTCCTCTGCTGCAAGATGAATCCTCCTCCTCCTCTAATTCTACAATATATGCATCCCTTTTCTCTGCAGCAAGAGGAATCCTCCTTTTCTTTCTAATAATACATTTTCTGAATATTTCTCTACCAAAAACATCTTTTCTTGGAGTACATTACTTACAATTTCTTAAAGCGGATTTGTTTAATGAGGGTCTAACTACCTATGACTCCCTAAGGATTAGCTTCAGATTACTCAATGCTGGTGGCCTATGTGATCAAAAATTGTAGGAAATCGGCTATAACCCCATCTCTTCCACTTACAATATACTTTGAAGCTCTGGGCGCTCCCTACTTCTTAGCCGAGATCCCTATGTTACAGTTGGACGAAACTTTTAGTAGCGAATGTTAAGCTTTTGACTTAAAGATAAGCTGCAAATGTTAGGGTCGTTGCAGGTAGGCGATCAAGTAAGTATTCAAGGAAATTTGAGAATAGATAAATAAATATGTTATACAACCAGAAATGCTTAAAATAATACTTTATTTTTAAATTACATAATATACACTTTTGACACGTTTTCCTTATATTATTAAACGTAAATCTGCATTTTATGTTATTTGGTTAATTTACTCAGACTCGATGTCACTAAATTCTGAGGTACAAAAAGATGAATCAGCTCCTAAATTAATTATTGAAGGTTTGATTTCATATGCTGGAGCATACTTCTGTTCAACCTTAACAATATATTCCACGCAATTTTTCAATGTTTATCAATTTCAAAAGCAGCATCTCTAATAAGACCTAGAGCATTGTCGCTAACCTAGGAGAAGTATTTCCTTTTTGATGTTTGTTTGCAAAATGCTCCACATCATTTCGATGGGATTCGCAAGATTAGGGGGGGGGGG
>JABXWE010020896.1:0-22112 GCA_014611495.1 Limonius californicus | reverse complement strand
TTTGGATCAGTTTTGTCTTTCTTATTGTCACATATTCTGCAGTACTTATTGCGCACTCCCATGAATCAGATTTTTTTTAGTTTTAGCTCCGATCATAGCTGCCACTACGTCAGAACATTTGTTGTACAATTTATTAGACATAAATGGTACAACTATGGATATGGAATTTGACAAGACACAAAAACTTCAATGAAAACAACGTACTAGATTTTTAAAAATATAAAGTACATACTAATAAAAAATTATGTAATAGCTATTTGTTCACCTAGGCAAGAAAGTGCATCTGCTCCTCCCAAGGCCTGGAGGAAAAGGTACTTTCTTCGAGAGGTGAATATATTACATAATCATATTAAGTGGATAAATTCTAACGAGTCACGGGTGCTATATAAAATTTTACCAACACCTCAAAATTCAAAATAAACATTGAATATGATTAATAATAATTCTTTTTAATGGCATTTCTAAATTAAATTTCTTGGTAATTTTTGCATTATTGTGGTTAAGTATTTTCAATACTGAAATAGTATATTATACACCAAGGTAGAAAAGTCTACTATTATAGCCCGAGGGCTAAGTTTAGATCCCGAGGCGCGTAGCGCCGAGGGATGTAAGGCCCGAGGGCTATAAGACTTTTCTACCGAGGTGTATATACTTTTTTTTTCACTACTAGTAACATAAACTCTTATAATTGTCAATTTAATGACTATTTTAACTTAAACCTGTATTTATTTCAAATTATAAAACAAATGGCAGTTTTTTGTTTTATTGGTATGACAGTTGTTTGAAAAAGGTTAATAAAGTTTGACATTAAAGTTTATTATACTTTTTTTGAGTCTTTTAGTAAGTTTTTTTGCGGCTGCTTTGTTAAAATGACGAGCGAAGCTATAAACTGTACACCGCCCGAAATGCGGGAAATTGCAGATCAGGTAACAGATAAGCTACTGCCTGAAAAATCGAAAGATCTTTATATGAAAGCATACATAGCATTCAAAAATTGGTGTTTAAGCACTCGTTTCATCTAAAATACTGAAATTATTAACAATTTTCTCTTTTTAACGTTGCGTTGTTCTGCCATCGGCGAAATTTATATTGACACACTTCTCATTTGTTACGACGCGAAAAACGTATATTCAAATATACCAAAGATTTTAAAATTAAATTAATTGTTTTAAACAACGATTTCAATGCATAAAATACCATTAAATAGAATTTCCCCATAATACTTGATCGTGCTATAACAAAATTCTCTTTGAAATTGTTACAGGATACACAAAAAATATAAATTTGTTCATTATACACCAGTGGTTAATAATGAAAAATTATTTACCTGTCACTGTGCCAAGGTAGAGAAATTGTATTTCACGGCATTCTAACATGTGTCAAAATGCTACGCCATATTACTAGTAGTGAAAAAACATTTTTATATCTACCACAAGGCACGTTTACTATTTGTTTATTGCCCACATTGATTTATCGTTCTTTGAAGTCGTAAAATAAGGGTACGAAAACAGGTAGACAGTTCAACCCCTGCAATATAGAAGTAAGACAAGCTGTATTGTTGGTTGCGTTATAGCCAAAACCAAGGGGCAGATTTGAAATCTGCGCTTGGGTTAGATCAGCCTTAATATCCAAATGCAAGGTATATTAACATCAAATTTTTTTTATTCAACAGGTACCATACCGGTAATAATAAATAGTAGCGTTTCTAAACACTACTGACTACCGTTTGAAATAAACAGTGAGGTGAGACAGGATATAACTTCTCAACGCTATTGATTAATGTATGTATACTTAGTATTATGAGCAAAGATCCATTAATAACTACATTTAAAATTAAGTAAGTGCTCTATATGTCGGCCAGTTTTTTGAAAGCGCAAATTTAATCGATACGTGAAGAAATTGTCTCTAAAAGCATATTGAATTCGCATTCGCATATCTTCTCTCGTCGTGGGGGAATTCTGTAAACTTTATCTTTTACATACCCCCACAGAAAGAAATTTAGTTTGGCCAGGTCGGGGTACCTTGCCGGCCAAGCCACTGGACCTCCTCTACTAATCTATTTATTGGGAAATTCAGCGTTTAAAGCGTTTCTAACGTCCAAATTGTAGTGTGAAGGGGCCTCCGTCATGTTGCAGCCATAAGTTAGCAGTTGTTTTAAAGAAAGCCTTATGATTGGTTGCTTTCTTATTATTTTGTTTTTGTTCTAATTAGCGCAGTAAATTTTGTAATACAATTAAACCTGCAATAATAATATCGGTTATCAGTGTTTGAGTAAACATTTTTTTTCTTCGAAACTATACGAATTACGGAGTTTTTACAAGAGTCAAAAAATGAAGCTAATAAATACGTCTTCACCTTAAAAAAAACATAGAATCGTATCATCATCCTTAAAAAAATTCTGAACTAATTTATTAGGGGGTGGGGGTGGTTTTAACCCTTCTCCAATTTTCTTTAGGTTTTTTTCGTTACTGAAAGTAGTGGCTTCCTTTGAAGTGCCCAGGTACCAAATTTCTTCAAAATTGGTTAACACATTTCTGAACAGCATACAAAAATGTGATTTTTTAAATAAACTTTGAACTCCTCTCACGGGCAAACGGTACATTTTGGTATATGACAAAGTTGGGTCCAATCGACTTCTTTTGACCTCTAGAATACGTGGTAGCTTCTATGTCCCAGGAGTTTTGGGACACCCTGTATAGAATTGATATAGTAATACTACCAAATCGAATGCGCGAATGCCGCCGCCATGGAGTAGCGGTTACGGATATGCTTTGTGAAGCGAACTTCGGGAGTTCGAATCCTCTCTTAAACTTCATTTTTTTAAATTATTTTCTGTAAGAATTGTATCACGCCATTAGCAGTACGTGTTGTGGCATTGACTTGCTTAAAGTAATCATTTCTAATTGCATCATCAAGAAGTTCATTGAAAAAAGGAGCTAAGATAATCTGAAGATAATAATCGGCAGTTATATTTTCTGCACAAAATCTTGTAAACTATTCGGCTTCTTGAAACAGCTACCCATAAACCGATCTTTTGTGGATGTAACGGTGTTTCCGGATTGCGGATTATCTGTTGCTCATATTCTCATATTTTCGCTGTTAACATACCCATTGAGGTCAAACCAGGCTTCATCGCTGAACAAAGTAAAATCCAATATGTTATTATTGTTTACGAACTAGTGACAATAATTTGTTTTAGTTTGGAAGTCACGCGGTAAAACTTGATAAACCATTTGCAATTTTGTATGAAAACGAGTTCAAAACTTTTTTTTAATTGTTCGGCAAGTACCATATAACAGATCAATTTCTTGGTTTAGTTTTCACAGGTCTTCCTGATCTCTTTTTCCTTTCAACACTTACGCTTTCTCTAAAATAAATCACAATAATCGTGGCAGTTTGATAGAAATTGTAATAAATGAAGTTTGCAGCCTCATTGGAATAGCTGTAAAATTCTGTGAAACAGGTTTGAAATGAATATTGCCATTCATCATTTTTATTCTTTGTACCATTATGAAAATAAGATTCTAGTATGCAAATTTTATGTTCCACTGTTAACATCTTTAAATTCACAGTATCGTAATATGAAATTGTAATGACTGCTATAATCAATTAATTAAATAAACATCCTAATTAAATTAGAAATGTAAACTGTCAATTATTAATGTATGGAAAATAAAAATATTTATAATGTTTACATTGTTATAATTACAGATAATCTAAGACAAGACTTTAAATTTCCAAGCGTGCATTTGACTTGGGTTTTTATTGCTCTCACGGGATTATGTACTATGTAGCATCAGTGCATCAGGAGGCAACTAGAAGTGTGTTTTTATGTGTTGAAATAGGACGTAAAGCTAGCAGTTTGACAGCTAATGACCCACTGTTAGATTTATGTAGTCTTAATAGTATAAATTACTTAGTAGTCCTTACCGAAAAAACCTAAAATTTTGTTTTTTATTATTTTGAGTCAACAATGAGGTTAGAATTAGGTTCTTATGCTCTTGATATGCAAATATGAAATATATATTCGAATATTTTTTTAACGTATTTTAATAAAATATTAATCGGAAATAAATACTAAGAGGTATTGAATTGTCCAGAATAACGTTCATTAGACGGTTACTTCAATAGTTAATCAAGAAAATATTTTCAATTCAGACAATTTTTTGTTTGGGAGCAGAACGTTACTTTCTGTGAACATATGTGACTCAAACCTGGCATCTTAGTTGCCGAAATATGTATTTAGATGTTCTAAATAGAATGGTGGTAGGGGGCTTTTCAAAGTCTTACATTAGAATATTATTTATAACTGCAGTTAACAAGTATACACACAAGAGTTCTTGTTTAAACCCTTTATTAAAAATATAATATACATACTAAAATATGAATATAAAATATATCAGACACATACAAGTTATTGTAAGCGACTTTGTATAACATGTCAATAAGGCACACTGATTTTTTTAGGATTAGACAAAGCAATTTGCACAGAGAGAAAGCAGTTTAACAATCAATAATGAATACGATACAATAAAATGCAGTGGTGACGAAGTACAGCTGTTGGAACCCTCTAGCCGCGTATGTTGTTCGCTGATAATTTAAAATACACAATTCCAATTAAAAAGCTCGCCCCCAACACAACAGCTTTCATCTTCACATCCAGATCCATGGGAAATTGGACACCAACTGGATCATTAGGTGATACGTTGGTCCAACCTAAAAACTTCTGATATACTCTTCCAACCTCGGTGCTGCCATCAGCTGATAATATCCTAAAATTAACATCCGCACAACAAGCTTCCCTACAGGAAGGTCCCTTTACTCGCAGTACAATATCTCCAACAGAATTCTTAATAACAAATGAAGGATTAAAGAAACCCCACTCTTGCTCAACGACTCCAACTACACACTCGGGAGGTGAAGATATTTCCATAATCTTCGTACAGCATGTCGAGGGACAACTCATACTGATAACTTCATTGCCAAAATTATCCACGAATTGTATTTCAAACAACCTGTTTGAGCAGCACTCGTACTGTTGCAACGCCGCAAAAACCTTCTGCTCGTGAAAATCGAATATAATATATTTATTCCTTCTGATATACGTCATCTCCGGTTGGGGATGCCTTGTTATAATTAGGTGATCGATCATGGATAGATATTCAAGTCCCGAGGGGCAATTTGGCACAGTCTGGGGCATGCTCATCCAGCCCGAATTTGGACTACCTTCTTGACCCATGGGCTGAGTTGTAATTGGAAGCCCTGTAGCTGGGTTTAATTGACTTGGGGGAAACCCGCCCTGTGCTGTCTTAAATTCTGTACCCATTAATGGAAATCCTTGGGAAGACGCGTAATTTGGGTCCTCATAATGATGGCTTCCCATTTTCGCGATATCAATAATTGCTGCTGCAAATGAAAGCAAAGATAATAATCAATAATTACAGAAAAGCTGAGTGCACTCTCAACACCTGGGTAAATATGTCCGAAGATAATTTTTCACAACAATACGTTAATTATTAGCACGAATAGACAGCGGCCATTTAATCACTACACTACTCAACAACGTATGATCATTTGCGTGTAGTTTTATTGCAGATTGAATCAAGCAGCGGTTCTTCATATCTGCGAGTAGTGCATACTCGTCGATTTGTAACATCAAATGACAAATAAAAATAGTTTAAATATTTTATATTAAATATTCACACAAATTTGTCCTTACTGATAAGACGAACTTACAGATAACGTATACAAAATTAGTTTTGTATAATATGCTCGCTTAGAATTAGTTTTGGGACCTCTTTCCGTGTGCTGTGGAAAACAGCGCAAGACCTTGGTTTTATTATAAATGTAAGGATCGTCCGTACAGTAGCGGATTAAGGCATTTAGAAGGCCAAGGCACATAGAATTTTTAATACAATCCTAAAGGTTGCAAATAATTTCATATTATACCATCTGTGAAAAACATCAAATAATTTGTTATACATAAATATAAAATTGTAACCCAACAATATGAGAACGGACGATTATGCTTAAATAATGATAATATTCAAACATTTTATTACGAAGAGTTAAGCAGAACCATAAACTGCACATTTTAAAAATATTCTTGATTGTACGGGATGTTCCATGAAAAAAGGACGAAACCAGATTTACATATCTATATATAGAACATGCTGCATGTTTAAATTTTTCAGTTCATCATCAGTTGAGGATTACAATAAAATTTCTGGCTGTATAAAATCAAATTCTGCGTTATTTAATTGTATAAGTGGATATTTTATATTGTAGTATATAGCGTTGAAGACTCCAGAAGAAGTTCATATAGCAGTAGCAAAGTTAACTAAAGCAACTCAGAATACAGCATGGACAGCAACACCCTACCACAACTGATACACCCTTAAGGAAATATGTCCCATTATAATTAAAGAAAAAATTTCCGAAAAAAGAAAACTTAGGAAAATATGGCAAGCCACAAGAAATGAATATGACAAAAAGAAACTTAACAAAGCAACAAAGCAGTTGAAACAGCTTTTAAAACAAATTAAAAATCAAGGAAGCTGAAAAGGCCCTGGGTACATGTTCCACCAGTTAAAAATAAAAATGATAAATGGGCTCGGAGTAACGAAGAGAAAGCTGCAGCATTTGCAAACCACTTAGCCACCGCTTTTCAACCAAACAGCGTAAATGAACCGAAACAGGAGCAGATGATACGAGAATATCTTAATGCACCATATCAAATGGAACTTCCAATTAAAAGCTTCAGTCTCGTAGAAATTGAAGATACAATACAACAAAATATCAACCCTCGCAAAGCTCCAGGTTTTGATTTAATAACCGGTAAAGCGCTACAAGAACTTACAAATAAAAAGTACAAAGCTATACAGCAAATCTTCAATGTAATACCGAAGATAGGACACTTTCCCAGTCAATAGAAAGTCGCACAAATAGTTATGTTGTTATAACCTGGGCATAATCCAAATGAAACGACATCTTATCGTCCAATTAGCTTGTTACCCGTTTTTAAAAAGAATTAAACCAACTCTAAATGATAATAAATTGATCCCTAATCACCAATTGGGTTTTAGAAATCAACATAACACTATCGAACAAGTACACCGACTAGTTAGTGTAGTCAATCTGGCATTTGAAAAACAAAACTATTTCAAGGCGGCATTTCTGGACATTAGCTAAGCTTTTGATAAGGTTTGACACGAAGGACTTCTGTTCAAACGAAAACAAAACCTTCCACACACCTTTGTCATTGCCCTTACTTCCTACCTAACACATAGGTTTTTCCTAGTTAAACATTAAGACGAATACACTGACCTGGTACCAATCGGATCTGGAGTACCACAAGGCAGCATTTTGGGACCTATCCTATATCTCATGTATACCGCAGACCTCCCGACAACTAACAAAACTACAACAGCCACGTACGCAGGCGATACTGTAGTTATAGCAGTACATGCCGATCTAATTACTGCATTACAACACCTTCAAGAAAATTTAAATAACTTACAAACCTGGTTAACTACATGGAAAATAAAGGCAAATGAATCTAAGTCGGTATATATAACGTTTACATTAAAAAGAGGCACCTGTCCATCATTTAACTAAATGGTAACCAACTGATTCAAGCAGATGACACAAAGTATCTTGGAATGCACATGGATAAACGCTTGACATGGAGGAAGCACATATTTTCAAAAAGAAAGCAACTCGGTTTAAAACTCCGATAAATGTATTGGATGATCAGCAGAACATCACAGTTATCACTCGAAAATAAACTGCTATTGTACAAAACTATTTTAAAGCCTGTGTGGACATATGGGATTCAACTATGGGGCACAGCCAGTAATTCAAACCATGAAATCCTACAACGCTTTCAAAGCAAAATTTTGTGAACATTGGTTAATGCCCCCTGGTATGTTCCAAATCACGTATTTGCGAGAGACCTACAAATGCCAACTGTTAAACAAGAAACCAAGAGATGTAGTGAGAATTGTAGTGCTAAAACTGTAGTGCATCCAAATGTGCTAGCTAGAAATTTATTTAAAAACAATGGTGAAGTGCAACGTCTAAAAAGTTTCAAACCAAATGATCTAATAGACATTTAATTAGTCACATGTATATAGAATAAAACATTGTTTAAGTTACTCTAAAACCATTACCGGCCATTGATGATGTTATGTTCATTTGATTTTGTCGCTTCATCTGAATGAACTTTTTAATTGCCGCTCTTAAGCCTATTTTATGATTTCCCGAATGCAGTTGTGGTATCATTGAGAGATGCCGATTAATGTTTTGTCCGCGCGCTTGGCCGTGGACGTTTTTTGGGAATGTACGTGTTAAATAGTTCTAGGATTCTTGCACCATATTTCGCAATATGATGAAATATTTTTGCTGCTCCGTATTGAGATTTGCGTTTCGTCAGTTCTTCAGTCGAATTTAATATCTTCTTCGGCCCGGTTGCTTGCGATAAGTGCCGTAATCAAGAACAGCGGTTTGGGTTTTCGATGGGTGTCCATCGCATGATTTTCGTATCGCTGTTTTCACCGTGGGGTGAATAGAACCATCGACAAGTGTCGGATTAAAGCGCTGGAATTTTAACCCTTGGAAGGCAATTCATTGCGAATTTGCTGATCGCCTTTGACGAATTAATATCGAGCCCATTTCCTATCCCTCTGGTTGTGCCGCTGTTGCGATAAACGCATTGAAGTCTTGGCCCTTAACGTTAACTCCATTCGATCCAGTCTTCAGGGGAGTGCCTGTAGATTTTTCCTGCTTCTTAAGAACACAAGAACACCCTAAATTGTGCCTGCCTATCTCTCTCTCTACTCCCTTCAACGGAAACTAAGGTAAAAGTAACTGTTTTTGGTGTTGTGAAAAACTTTTTCCGAGTTTCATTTTCAAATTTCAGGTGTTGAAACTTTTTTTCTTTTTGATGCGACAAAAAGCGACCTTCAATCGCCAGTGGTTATTTTCTTCTTTTGTTAACTGTAGAGGGTAGATGATAGTGCAGAAAATATATTAACTCAATTGTCTGACAAAAATCGGCACTTAGAGTTGTTCTCTTTGGCCCTGGATAAGGCAACAGATGTTTCAGATACTGCTCAGGTGTTACTTTTTATTCGAGGGATAGATAAAAATTATGAAATGTATGAAGAGCTTCTTGATGTTCTAAGCATTCACGGCACGACCATTGGAAAAGATATTTTTAAAGGAGTTGAAAATGCTGTTCAGAAAAATAATCTTCAATGGAAAAACTTGAAGTGTATCACTACTGATGGTGGGAAAAACATGTGTAGAATAAATAAAGGTGTCGTTGCTCTTGTATCAAAGGCCGTAGAAAATGACGGTGGTTCAAAACCATTAATCGTACATTGCATCATTCATCAACAGTCTTTGTGCGGAAAATGCTTGGATATGTAAGAAGTTTTAAAGCCAGGCATGTCAGCTATCAATTATATCAGGTCACATGCGCTCAATCATCGTCAGTTCCGCGAATTTATTGAAGAGATTGGAGAAAATGACTTACCTATTATACTGCAGTACGCTGTCTTAGATGCGGAAAAGTTCTAACGCGATTATTTGAGCTCCGAGCAATAATCGAAATTTTCTTGAATGAAAGGAATCGTCCTCTGGCTGCGTTACAAAACAATGAGTCGTTATGGAAGTTATCATTTTATACAGATTTAACTAAATATATGAATTACTTTAATTTAAAATTACAAGGAGAACCCAGCTTCTGCCTGATTTATTCACTCATATTAAGTCCTTTCGACAAAAATTGTTTTGTTTCAATCTCAATTGAACAAAAAATGTTTCACGCATTTTAATACATGCCAAACATTCAGTCAGCAAACTGAGCCTCCATTTCCGATTGATTTCGCAATTGAAGTTTTGGGTGCTTCTAAAAATAAATTATGGGTATCGGTTTTTAGATTTTGATGCAATTCAAAACGATATCGAGATTTTTTAAAATCCTTTTAACGCCGATATAGAAACCCTTGCCCTAGAACTTCAAAAGGAAATGATTGATTTGCAGTGTAGCGATATTTTTAAAGAAAAATATTTAATGTCATCATTGCAGGAATTTTATAACTTCTTCCACTCACAGTTTGATCAGTTGATAAATTAGGTCGTGGCTTTTTTTCCGCTTTCGGCACTATTTATCTGGGTGAAGAAACATTCTCCAAAATGAAATATACAAAAAATATTTACAGATCCACATTGACTGATGAGCTTTTGAAGTCACTGCTGATAATTTACACTAGTAAACTTGACCCACAACTACAAACAATTGTCAGTGGAAAATTACATCTACATAAATCTCATTAATCATAATTATAGTATTTAATTTCATTATGTGAATTACCTTTGTATGTCACTTATTGTAAGTTTTCAGGATAAATATCATATTATTAATTACAGTTAAAATATACAATTTTAATATGTATGTCAGTTATTGTGTTTCTTAATTAGTTGTTAAATAAAAACATCTGATTATTATTTTGTATGATTTAGTTACATTGTAAATTTTACAATGTAAATATGTTGTTTTTGAACTATGGCGGGCCGGATATCGGGCATGTCCAGTCCGCTGCCGCAGGCCGGATTGGTGGTGCTTGCGGGCCGGTGTTGGCCCGCGGGCCGTAGTTTGGAGATCCTTGCTCTAAATCCATTACCAGCCATTGATGGTTCATACCTAAGTCATTCAAGATTTGCTGATGACCTGGTCTTAATATCCAGTGACGTAAACGAGCTGGAACAAATGCTTCAAGAACTTGATCGAGCGTCCAAAGAAATCGGTTTAAAAATGAACGAAAAGAAGACAAAAACTATGAGTCAAGCCGATATAAAGATTACCATAGAAAATCACCAAATTGAGAATGTCTCCGAATACATTTATCTGGGTCACCTTATCAAGATAAACAAAGAGAACCAAACCAAGGAAATAACACGAAGAATAGGACTTACATGGGCGGCTTTTGGAAAGATGGGATACATTTTAGAAAACAGTAAAATTCCCATAAATTTAAAACGTAAAGTGTACGATACTTGTGTTCTACCAGTAGCCACCTACGGTTTAGAGACGATGGCTATAACAAAAAACACCGCAAACCGTCTCAGAGTGACGCAAACGGCGATGGAGAGAGCGATGCTTGGTGTCTGCTTGAAAGACACGATAAGAATGAAGAGATCAGGAGAAGAACGAAGATGACGGCCATAATCAAACGAGTGGCAGAACTGAAGTAGCGTTGGGTCGGTCACGTAGCACGACAAAACAGTGATCGATCTGCACTAAAAATTGTGCAGTGGAGGCCGCGCGAAACGAAGAGAAGCGTGGGAAGACCACAACGGAGATGGATCAACGACGTGAAGCAGACAGCAGGCAACAAATGGTTGCAGATAGCGCAAGACAAAACCAAATGGAGACAAATGGGAGAAGCCTACATCCAGGAGTGGACGAATAATGGCTGAGAGAGAAAGCTATTACATATTCTGCAAGATAAAGGAAAGTCTTCATTGGAAGCAATTCCTGCAAGTTATTGTAGTACATTTTATACTATTCTAGTTATATAAATTACTTATTGTGCGTACAAGAATTGGAGTCTCACAAAATTGAAATATGCGCCCTGAGCGAAAAAAGAAAGGAAAAGGAAGTATTAATACAGACAGATTTATACTATTTTACAGTGGAGTAGAGAAGAACAAAAGAGCTCAGGGAGATGTAGGTCTGCTGATACACAAAAAATATGAAAATGATATCTCAGGCATAAAATATATTAACGAACATATGATGCTTGTCACATTGAAACTAGAAAATACTATATTAAATGTTATCCCTGTCTATGCACCAGACATCACTAAAAGGAAATAAAAGAAAGACACGTTTTATGAGAACCTACAAGACCTGCTAGACACTACAACAATCAGCAGTAAAACAATCATTCTTGGAGACCTCAACCAAATACTTTAATATATTAATACAGGAAACTTGGCCGAAAAACCCGTGACACTGACTGCAGCGATCCGTGCGGCTTGGTGGGCCACTAAGATTTGTATTTGGCAGCTGTCGAAAACATTTGTGGCACATTTAAAGCAAATGCCATTTACTTTCTTATAGCAAAACCCTTATTTAATTAAAAATATTTGATAATTATGATATTTTACTTTACTTTGTAAGTTTAATAAGTTTATAACATTTTGTAGGGTTAGGTTTTTATTTATTAAAATGAATTTAAAACAGTAATCTGTAAATTTATTATCTAAATCAAATACTTTAATATATTAATACAGGAAACTTGGCCGAAAAACTCGTGACACTGACTGCAGCGATCCGTGCGGCTTGGTGGGCCACTAAGATTTGTATTTGGCAGCTGTCGAAAACATTTGTGGCACATTTAAAGCAAATGCCATGTACTTTCTTATAGCAAAACCCTTATTTAATTAATAATATTTGATAATTATGATATTTTACTTTACTTTGTAAGTTTAATAAGTTTATAACATTTTGTAGGGTTAGGTTTTTTTTTATTATCATGAATTTAAAACAGTAATCTGTAAATTTATTATCCAAATTTACTGAAACTTGTCCACCGAACTGCTTAGATGACGCCACTATCAATGTCTCGCATTTCATCATGCTAAACTTATATGAGTTTCCTGTATTAATATATTAAAGTATTTGTCTAAATTTACTGAAACTTGCCCACCGAACTGCTTAGATGACGCCACTATCAATGTCTCGCATTTCATCATGCTAAACGCATATGAGTTTTCTGTATTAATATATTAAAGTATTTGCCTCAACGCAAGAGTAGGTAACACACCTATTAATGGAGTGAAACAAAGGTTCAATGAAGAAACTCTTAACGAAAACGGAGAAAGACTCATAGAAATTTGCCTACTGAACGGCCTTCGAATTAATAACACATACGAGGTCGGACAAATATGAAACGGGATTGGCACTACTGCGGACGCTATAAGAAACTGACTGTTTCCAAATCATATCCAAATTGTAGCAGGAACTTTCGTCTACACATAGCTAAAACGGCATCCTGTGAGAACTTGCGTGGTAGGCTGCGCATGCGAATGAAGTTGCTTGCTTGCTTTGAAAGAGCGAGATCTAGGACGCGGTTTTCCAAGCATCTCTATGCACTTAGGCCAGATTTGGCCCATTGTACACCCTAACTAAGAATTTTGCCTATCTGGGGTAATTCCAACTCCAGTAGTGATTTTTAACGTGTCACACATCGTAGTGGCACGGGACCTACGGCTTTACTTCTTATCCGACAGAAGGCGCATTTTCAGATTTTTCCCCGCTAGAAAAATCTCGCCGACCTCAGCCAGGTTCGATCCCGCGTCCCTCGGATCTAAAGGCAAACGCGCTAACCACTAGACCACCGAGGCCAGCGCGAATGAAGTTAGCGCAGCTGTCACATGTGACACAAGTCAAACATGGAGCAGAGAGCAAACTTTAAGTTTTGTTTCAAATTGGAGAAAACGGCCACGGAGACATTCGAGATGTTGAAAATTGTGTACGGCGATGAGGCCATGCCCCGTACTCGCGTTTTCGAGTATTTTGCCAGATTCCGTGAAGGTCGGCAGGACCTTTACGATGATGATCAGAAGCCGGGTCGTCCGATCACAACGAGAAACCCCGTAACGATCGAAAAAGTCCGACAACTTGTGGCGGCTGATCGACGACTGACACTGAGAATGATGGAGCAGGAGCTGAGTAGTAGCCGTGAAACCATTAGAACCATTTTGGAGAAGGATTTGAAGAAAAGGAAGGTCTGTGCCAAATTTGTCCCGCACAATTTGACCGCTGAGCAAAAAGCGCATCGAGTGGACACCTCCCGCGACTTCGTTGCAACAACCTACAGTGGCGACAAGAAATGCCCCAGTCTTAGAACATCGTTCCTATTCGCCGGATCTGTCTCCAGCGGACTTCATGCTGTTTCCTCAGCTGAAATTGACCCTCAAGGGAAGGCGCTTTGACGACGTGGAAGATATTCAACGGAATGTTACCGCCGAGCTAATCGCACTTCCTCGCGACAAGTTTAAGCAGGCTGTCCGCAATTTGTATCGTCGATGTCAGCGGTGCGTAGAAGTCGAGGGAGATTACTTCGAAGGACGCTAAAAGTATTTTCACCTATGGCTACCTCACATTATTCGTATGTGATCAATCCCGTTATATATTTGTCCGACCTCGTACTTGGAGCACCCTATACAACACAAAATCACATGGTCAGATACAAGAGGTCGCGGTTCCATGGTCTTATTATAACAAACAGAGAAATACACCCCACAACGTACGCACCCTATCATCAGGAAATGTAGGATCAGGACTAATCAGATTAATATTGGGAACGACTAAATATAGAGAGCCTTGAGACCGAAGGGACTAAAAACCTGTACTGCAACAGATTAACAGAGAAACTAAACACACACACAACTTAGAAACAGCAACGACATAGAAGAAAGTTGGAAAATTATTTAAGAAAGTATTCAACAAGCAGCACTAGAGGCCTTGGGCAAGACAAAAGTAAATACAAACAAACGAGAATACAAAACATCACGGTACCACGAAAGGGTTAAAATATTAGCAAAAGAAAAGAAACAAGCGTTTTTAACCTACAGCAAAACGCCCGATACTAGAAAAGAATACATGAGAATAAGAAATAGAGTTAATCACGAAATAGACAATATCAAGAAAGAGCACTGGGAGAAATTCACCAAACATATGGTACACGACTTGTTCGGATCTCAAAAAAAAGTGTGGAAAATGATAAAGAGGCAAAGAAAAGACATGAACGAATTCATACGAATAAATGATATCACAGAAGAACAATGAATTAAACACTTCACAAACCTATATAGAGAAACAGAAGAAGAGGATGATAGAGTAATAAACAACGAGGAAAACAGTGATAGAGTGCAAGTATCAGAAGAAGAAATAAACATACGAATAAAGCAACTGAAGAACAGAAAGGCGCCAGGTCCAGGCGGAATACACAATGAACCCATAAAATATGGAGGAACAACACTAGGCATATGGATCCAAAAACTATTCAACACCATAATAAACACCGGGAAAGTACCAGAAGAATGGAAGGAAAGTCTCCTAATACCAATACTCAAGAGAGGAGACAAGAAAAAGCCGGAAAATTACCGGGGCATCAGCTTAATGAATAGTGCGCTCAAACTATTAACGGCAATAATAAAGGATAAGATAGAAGAAAGAATAGATATAGAGGAGGAACAACAAGATTTTAGAAAAAACCGCATCACTATTGACGCTACTTTCATTGTCCGACAAATAGTAGAAAAGTCCATCGAATATAACAAACCTGCATATATCTTATGAACATATTAGAAACAGGAAAAAGAACAGGATATGATACAATTGATTAAAGAAATAAACGTGAATAATAAAGCAAAACACAGAATGCCAAGAGGAGAAACAGAATACATAGACCTGAAGGGAGGAATACGACAAGGGAACTCACTTAGCCCGCTATTGTTTAACATGACAATGGATCAAATAATCCACGAAGTAAAAAACGAGAAGGATACAGAATAAAATCACTACAATATGCTACGTTGATGACGTGGTACTGATAGCCGACAAAGAAGACGACCTGCAGAGACAGTTCCATACCTTCAATGTCACAGCAAGGATATATAATATGAAAAGTTCAACGGAAAAGACTAAATGCATGGTGATCAGGATCAGGAACCGCGTAGATGCAACCTGGAAATAGAGGAAAAAGCATAGAACAGGTCATGCCATTTAACTACCTAGGAATTGAAATCACGAGCGAAGAAACCTGACAGCAGAGGCGAAGAGACAAACAACCAAAGCGACGAGAGTTAGTAGCTGTCTAAGAGAAACAATATGGAAGAATAAATATATGACCACAGAAAGTTAGATGAGGGTATACAAGACGACTGTGAGGCCAATCCTATATAATATAATAATAATAAATAATATAATAACGTTGAGAGATAGACAGAGAAACAGTACCATACGAGAGCAATGTAACATCCAAAACGTTAACAAGCGTATAAAAACGAGAAAAAAGAATTGGAATAAACATGTAGACAGGATGGCACCGGACCGAATAGCAAATATATGTAAGAGCAACAAACCCTATAGGTAGTCGAAGACCAGTTGGAAGACCAACAAAAATATGGCAAGATAATATACAATCAACCACAACAGAAACGGAATAAGAGGCAGACAAATAGGAGCAATCCTAGTCATGCGAAGAAGAAGAAAAAGACCTATCGTCCAAATAATTAGTAAATAATTTTGTTGTTGCGTCTTCTTATAATTATACATATAATTGGCATTACATCCCATCTGGGATTGCAGCCGCTCATTTTGAGCTATAAAAACTCATTTACTGTGGTGAGTTACTCCACGTTCTTCAGTTCTTCGTCTAGTCTAACTTATTGCTTGTCTTAGCTTCTTCTGTTATCTTCCTCCAGGTGTTCCGGTCCTGTATCTTCTCCCTCCATTTTTGAATTCCCAGGCTTACTACGTCTTTGATTACCTGATCCTCCTACCTACACTTTGGTCTTCCTTTTGGTCTTGCCGTGGTAGGCCTCCACATTGTAATTTTTTTCACCTCTTTGTCGTTTCCCATTCTTTTTAGATGTTCATACCAGCGCATTCTTTGTACCTTTATTAATTTAACGATGTCTTCTCCACACAGTATTGTTCTTATCTCCGCATTCGTTAATCTTCGAAATATTCCTTCCGCTATTTCCTTTCCTCCAAAAATTCTTCCTATTATTTTCCTTCCAAAAATTCTTAATTTCTCCTGTTCCGCCATTGTTACAGTAATCGCTTCCATTCCATACGTAACCCCTGGTCTAATTGCTGCTTTGTATACCCTCATTTTGGTGGCCCTGCTTATGTTTTTGTCTTTCATTATATTTTTATATTTGTAGTAGGCTCTATATCCCATTTGAATTATTTGCTCTATTTCTTGGGTTCTTTGGTTTTTGTTATTAATTATGACTCCTAAGTATTTGAAATTTTCAACCACTTCGAACTTGTAGTTTCCTATATCTACTTTGTTGTGTGTATTCTGTGTGCTGTCTCTGCTTATCTCCATGTATTTCGTTTTTTCTTGATTAATTTGCAATCCTTTTTCGCTTGCTTCCTTTTCTATTTTTTGCACCACATCCTCTAAGCTTTCCCTACTCCTCCGCATATGCCACTATTTGTTGTGACTTTGTATTGACCGTTCCTTTAAGTTTACAGTCTCTAATTATTGCCTCTAGCGTTAGATTGAACAGCGTTGTTGACAGGCCGTCTCCTTGTCTCACTCCTAAATTATTATGAAATCTTCTGTCGTTTCCCCTTCCGCGAGTCCTACTGCTTTTGACCCCCTCATTATCATTTCAATCGTATTCTTTTTTGCGGTATTTTCATTTTCTTCATATCTTCTATTATAACTTTAAGCTTTAAGCTGTCGAAGGCTTGTTTGAAATCAACGTAGTAGAGGATTTGTAGTCCAATTTCGTATTCGTGTGCTCTTTCAATTATTTGGTTTACAGTGTGTATCGCGTCTAAGGTGGATCTGCTCCTCCTAAATCCTTGCTGATAATCTCCTATTTTTTGTTCTGTAAATTGCATCAGTTTTTTATTTAGTAATGTAGTCAGGATTTGGTATGCCACATTTAGGAGGCTAATTCCTCTGTCGTTTGTGCATACACTTGGATCTCCTTTCTTTAGTAATGGCACTATTAACCCCCTTTTCCATTCGCTGGGCATGCACTCCTTTTTCCAGACTTGAATTATTAATTTGTATAGTCTGTGATGCCTGCTGATAATTTCCAACTACGTAAGTAAATAATTGGTTAATGATAGCCTCCCGGAACCTCAATCGAAGATGGGCGGTTCTCTGCTTATCTCGAATAAATATTTTAATTAACTTTATGTTAATTACCTGGAAAAAAGGGCGCCAACGACTAATAATAAAATACACTACCATTAACGCAGATGTCGATTGGTTAGTCGTACCCACAGTGTATTACTTACTTAATTCGTTACTACAGAAACGATGATAGGTAACAATAAATAACAAACACAATTGCAGCAACAATATTTAATATCAGCAAAAATAAATGCGTCATATGAATATATAAACCCAAGTTTGCAACAATAATATATATAATAATAATTGTAACCTGTATCGGTACACAACTAACAGTGCAATCACTCAATACAGCCCCAAAAATACCTCACTTTGAGCTACAGTAAAAATACTGCGTTTCACTACCCAACAAACGCCCTCAAACCGCGTCCTACACTCTATTCGCGAAAGGCCTTTCGAGGAGTACAGCGTAGATAAGAGAATCCAAAAATTGCTGTGAAACCCGTACAAAACGCAATATTACCGCTCCTGTTGACTCACGCTGTATATACAGTGAAATTCCCGTGATTATGTACGCTAATAGTTGTACAAATTAACCATCTAAAGAATTATGACTGTAAAGTTGTTGTAACACTCTGTACAATTACAACATAGTTCTTATCTATCCCAAAATATAAATAAGTTCATACAAAACACAAGATTATTTACAATGACTCCGAAATTATCAGAATTAAAAATAAATTTGAACTTCCCTGGTTAATCTGGTCTGGAAATTCCCAAAACAGTCTCGAGTCCGGCACGTGTCTTCGCTGCGACGGCAGTATGGAATTCGAATATTAGTTTCTCGCAAACAGCAGATATTACCATTGAAAGTACACACGGAATCTTCGGACGAATCTCGCCGTCCCCAAGTTGTCTAATTACGAATACAAGGAAAAGTTAGGACAGCTATAATTTAAAAGACAAAGGAAACTTACAAATCGGAATTACGATTGACACGACAAAAATCATGAAAGGAACGAAACGTCGAGTATAGTGACAATAACTGTCAATAACGTAATTTCACAATCAACTACTGATCACGTTATAAACTATGATTTTCCCAGAAAATTGAGATAAACTCCAAGTGAAACACTTTAACGGGAACAAACCAAATTCAACGACACGTTCGTTTTCTGTCGGACGCTGAGAATCAATTACCGGAAATCCTGTTTAACTAAATTAATCATGCGTAGTAAGTCAAAATGTTATCAAGGAGTGAGGGAATCTAGAGTGAAATAGGTTGCGGATAACCTAGGCGAAAATATCGTTACAAGTCTTTTGCTTTAAATGATTTCCTCCTTGTTTGATCATTTCGTTTACAATATTGTCCGTTCCTCCTGTCTTGTTTACTTTTAAGGTTGTTATCACTTCCTCAAACTCCTCTTATGATGGTTGCATTTGATCTGTCCTTCCTTTTTGACTATCCACTTCGTCTTTTGCCTCTTCTATGTCAGAGCTTTCCGTTTGCAGCAGGTTTTCAAAGTGTTTTAGCCATTCTTCTCCCTGTATCTTTGCTATGTTTCTATCCCTGGTTTGTTTTTTAATATATCTATAGATTTTGAAGTTGCTCTTATTATCATTTTCCAGTTCTTGCATTGTATCCCTAATCCATTTCTCCTTTTTCCTTTTTATTAGTTTTGTAAATTTTTTCCTAGACTCTTGATACCATTTATATTCCTAGTCCTTTCCTGTTCTTAGCCATGCAAGTCCCGCGTCATTCTTATTCTTAATCATTGTCTCGCATTCAATATCAAACCACTGATTCTTTTTCTCCCCCACTTTTCCACCTACCACCTTATCTGCGGTGTTTTCGATGCTTCTTTTTATGTTGTTCCATTCTTCTTCGACAGTTTCCCCCTCTCTAGATGTGGATAGCCGTTTTTCATCTTGATTATTCCTCTCTTTGATCTACTCAATTTTCCATTTTTTCCTCGTTGTTGGTGTTTTCCTTTTATCAATCATTCTTAGTTTCACTTTGGCTATTACTAGGAGGTGGTCTGTGCTACCTCCCGCGCCCCTATATGATCTGACATCCTGAACTATTTTTTGCCTCTTTTTGGATATCAGCACATGATCGATCTGGTTTCCCGTATTTCTTCCTGGGAGCATCCATGTGATTTTATGCTCCATTTTGTGTGTGAATTTGGTACTGGCTATTATCATATCCATTTCCGTTGCCATGTTGCCGATCCTTGATCCATTATCAGTGTCATGCTTCGGTATTATTTCGCAGGTTTTCCGTAGTTCTTCATAAAATTCGTCCGTCTCTGTTTCTTCTGCTGCCTCTGTTGGAGCGTACACATGGGCTCAACCGGAGCTACCCCTTAGCGCCAGCTAATAGATAAGTAAGGGTATAATCGGAAAATCAGGGGAGACAGTGTAAAGGGAGGACAATGGAATAAATAAAGCAAATGTTTGCCCAAATAAATGCCAAGTTAACGTCGATGGAGGATAAACTAGACAGAAATGCAGAGATAATAAAGGAATTGAAGGAAGAAAACGTAAAATTAAAGGGGACTGCACTAGAACAAGGAGGAAGCATTGAGGCGCTAGAAAGAGAAATAAGAAGAAACAATGTTATAATTCAAGGGGTACAGGACCAAAACGAAGAAGGGCAACAGGAAACAAGGGATACTGGAAATAATTAAATATGACAGTATAATAAGTGAGATTGTCAATTCAGCTCAGCTGCTTTATATTCAAACTTGCGACGAACAAAAGGTCCACGTACCTTGTACAAATGGGACCTACACGGAAATCTAAAACCGACGTCATCCACGTCAGCCGAATTCTCCCTTATTATGCCACGTGGAATCCCTAAGAAATAGAAAATAAACGCAACGAAGGTCCGTAAATATATGAAAAAAAAAACCATTGTAAATGTTAAACACTTTATTATTATTTTTTTTATTATATCTCATTTCATTGACATAATTAGATCTGATATGTCATGCATACTGAATAAATTTCAAAAAGGAGACTTTAGATAACATCAGAAAATACTTAATAAATCTCCTGTTTGACAAAGCTTTCATGCTGGAACATAGATCATCGTTACCTTTAGAATAATATGACTGAGGAAAATATTTAAAGGCACATACAATAATAGAGACACACTCATACACAGAGAAAGTGAATAAATATTATTTATAAACTCTAAAAAAATAGAATTCACCAAGATGAAAAGTAATCTTAAAAACTATTCTGGCATTTGCGAAATCTGTGACCAGATCAAATATTATAGAAGCTTGTTTTGTGTATGCTTTCTCTCTTAAATTATACCGTTGTGCAATACATAGAGAAGTCATGATTTACTTATTATAAATGTCCACATAATAAATATATAATTTTGTACAGGATGTTTCATAAAATGATATAAACATATAAAGTTTAGGTAATATGGAACAAATGTGCTTTATATGATAACATATGTAGTTTAAGATTAAGAGATTTCAGTTGCTATCCTGAAACTTTTTGTATAATATATAATTATTTATAACAACTAACCGAAAAATATTATACAGGGTGTCGTAAATGATTATAGGGAATTACAAAATACTTCACCGTTGACTAAATTTAAATACAAACACTTCACTTAGTTGCCAATTTAAATCTTGTCATACAGAGTTAAAAAAATAACCTCAAAATTTGTACTATTTCTGATAGATATCCGAAATAGTAAAATCATTTAACTTTACCCATATATAAAGACTATTTTGGAGTAGGGCTTGAGCGGCATTATCTATCTAGAAATTAGTTTTAAGAGCTTTTCATATTTAAATCAGAACAACATAATACAAATCCACCAAACTAAATTTGTGTTTTCAAGATAAAGCATAGAAGCTCACGCACCTCGATTTCGAGAACAAACCCCGCCTATGGTTACAGGAGATTAACATTACTTGTATTTATTCATCATATCTGATTCCAACACTAATTTTATACATAACAAATATCTTATAAAATACATTTTATTCTGCATAAAAATAGGTGATTACATATTTCATTTAATATTTATTCTTTAGTCATTAACATCAGCCTACTTGCATCTTATGCTGTCGAATATACTGTTATGTCTGAATTCCTAGGGTTTCGATATCATTACAGCCTCTAGGAAACAATTTAGTTATTAGATATTCCGAATACTACATCCCCTATGTTCTTACATCT
>JABXWE010020895.1:0-20184 GCA_014611495.1 Limonius californicus | reverse complement strand
ATTCGGGAAATAATAAGACAGTAATCGGCTACGGAGCGGCCAATAAAATAAGACTTTAATCCGTAAGAAGCGGCAAAATCAAACGAACGTAACAGTCTGTAGTGAAACAAGTGCAATTTTTTATGTTCAAGTTATTCCGTATCACTATCATAAAAAAGTAAGCTGCTGTGTGTAATGCAACAAAACATATAACTTACTCACTGTTTTTTCAAGCTACACTAAATATTTCCTTTTGGAGGGACTTATTGAAATTTACGGTTTCTTATTTTTTGCAACCTTTTAACCAAGACAATTATCACTAGAAAAACAAAGCAATAGCGAATGCATGCATATTTTTCTGGTGGAGCACCCTGTACATTTACAATAAAATAAAAGCTTACAAAATTCTGATTACAACGATATCTTTATTTGTTTACTTGCTTCGAAAATAAGATCATAGAAGAAAGAAAATTATTTTGTTCAATTACACGTGAAACATACCACCAAAGTTACAGATCATACACTATTACATTTTTGGTATAAGAATTTATTCAAGATGTTGTACAGCAAATTGAATCTAATACAGAGAACGGCTTATTGTTTTTTTGCCGAAAAGGTTCGGGACCAACTTAATAGATAATATTTTCTAATATTATCCTTATTTTTAAAGAAATAAAAACTAAAAATACTGCCGAATTGAGAATTTAGTAACATTAACTAGCCCATACACGCGGAGGTTTTGACCTGCGGCGGTCTAAGACTATGGAGATAAATTTACGTTAGTAGATGCATACGGGCCAGAGCTAAATGTGCACAGACTTGTCTGCAAGCTTACACTGCAGTTTAGATTGCCAATGGCCACTACAGTTTTATCAATAGTGTTACCAACAAAATAATATACCTACTTATATTTGAGTTAATAATAATTATTATGGCTGTAAAGAATCTAGATACGTCTTTCACGAGGAAAAAGTTTCTAACAAGTTATATAAATACTTACAAAAAACATCCTGCTCTATAGAAAACGAAATCAAAAGAATATCTGATAAAAATCTTAAACAACGAGCTTCTGTTGATTATTGTATAAAAGTCTATCCCTAAGCTGATCAAAATGTTGTATCAAAGAAGATATAAAATATGAGAGAATGCAAACTTTCTTTGTTACATTTAAATATAATTATAAAGTGATAAGGACTGCATTAGAAACACCTGCCAGAATGTAATCAAAAACCGTCCAAAACGTAACTAAAAACTTTTGTCGTGGCGAAATATCACAGTTTTGGCTAAGTCTGCGGATAAGTCGGCAGACATCGCCCACTAACATACAGTTTTATCTGCCCCTGACTTAATATACAGATTTGCTCGCAGGTTTTGATAGTTACGATAGTGGTAGCCTAAGGTTTTGATCCGCGACAGACTTTAACTGCGGACTTATCCGTGACGGTCCAAAACCGCGAAGAAACCCCCGCGTGTATAGTTAGCCACTTTATCATATTTCGTTTTCGCAGAGGCAATTATTTTCGAATATATAGAGGACAAAAACGATTTAATATAACGAAGAACTGTAGCGGCATTAAGTCAGGTGATCCCGCAGGCCACGCAAACGCTCCTCTCCGTTCTTTGTAATAGATCACATGAAATCACGAGTTTACATTGGTAAATCGTGGACAATATAATAATTTCCGTTGGGTAATTTTATCCATAATGTTCTTATTTTCATTATAAACAAGTTCGGAATTGTTTGAATTTTATGTGTATTTTTCTCAAAACAATTATATGGAGTACCAATTATTTTTTATCGCCATTAAACTAGTAAGGAGCTCTATCAAAATAAGGAGGAAAAAATGCGGTTGGCATTTAAAAAAAAGATGAGGTATTAGCGCAAAAACAGAAACCCACGGAAAAAAATTTAGGCGAGAAAGTGCCTTAAAACAAAATTGACGTGTTTTAGGGTTTTCCCAAAAAACATGAAATAACGAAATTATGAATTTTGTACGAAACTTTATCACCACGCTGTATAATGCAATATCACTTCGGTCATACATAAATAATAAAATTTTTAATTTTAGACGTCATTCCAAAGACTTTTCAATCAAGGTTTTATAAGTAAAGCCTACAGATATTCCATTTTCGTATGTATACCAATCGGTATACTCATTTTCGGCAAACTTTAATGTTTTCTATCAAACCCACCTTTGATATCTGCAAAATGCCGATTTTGAAACAATGACATATAAAAAACTGTAACTACACATTTTAAAGTTCATTAAATTGTTCCCAGAGAAAACGAATATAAGACACCCACCTACTGGGAAACATCTTTGGAAACGTTTTTCTTTAGTTTCCTTAATTTCCGATTTGCAATTTCTACCTTAAAAGTAAAACTTACGCGAAACAAGGAATATCTTTCTATATTCAACGTTTCGTATTTTAAGAACAAGTAATATTGTTTCCCAGCATATTTAGCTGGTGCGTCACATGTCAGGGTTGCAGCAAAACCTTTGGAAGAGGAGCAGACAATCAGAAATATTTTTTTCAACGCGGGGTTTTCAAGATAGTATGATTTATCATACTATTTTAACAATTACAAAATACTTAGCCTAAGATTTGTACAGTTTTAAAGTTAGGAAACATATACATATTCTAATTTAATGCGATGAACTTAACTTACCTTGACAAACTTAGTAAATTTGGCGTGGTTTATTGAGGTCAATTTAAAACCACATGCCAATCTTGTATAGTTTCGCTAATTTAAACGTGTGGAGGACGGACCCCCCATATCAACAACACTAATAAGACCCTGCTGATTATAGGAGTAATATTAACATGTCCTATTCATACTTTATAGAAAATCACGCTAATTAGTTGTTATAAATATATACAAGATTTTAAAAAAGATGTTAAGCAAGTAAAGAGGGTGTATAGTACTATCAAAAATAAGTCGAAAAGTTTCACGTTTCATTCATATGTAACGCCAAAACAACAATTTGTTTTATCTTGAATTTCTAAAAATGCTGTTTAAAATGCCGTCCTTTTATGTCAACGTCCTCTCAGGTCTCAGCTCCGCATGCTTTCAATGCCTGAATTTATTGTAGCTGTTGCAACTCGGTAGAATAATTTAAGTCCCGTATACACTGCACTTTTTCTTCTTTCTATGCGCCCTGTTTGCGCTTTGACCACCCCAATCAGTTTCATCCATATTGTTCTGTTCTTTTCGTGTTGTTTTCCGTGTCCCTTGTTTTTATAGAGTTCTTATAATATTCTTCACTCAATCTAACTACCTACTCTTGGGTCTTAATATCCTCTTCTTCCCTTCTGATGTTCCATTAAGGATATTTTTGGCACTTTTGTTCATCCTATGCACATGTCCGAACTACCTCAATCTATTGCATTTTATGATTTTCTTTATGTTTGGTTCGTGGTATACATTTTCTTTTTCGAAGTTGTGCCGGCTTCTCTATTCTTGACCTTTTCTAACCGCTCTGAAGATTGCTCTGAGTATTTTCTTTTCCATAACTGTGAGCTTATTTTTACCCTGTTTGGCCAGACGCCATGTTTCTGAACCGTACATTGTTACTGGTCTTATTAATGTTGTGTAAAGTAATATTTTACCTTCTGTATTTATTTCTTTGACCTCAGCAAAGTAAAGATTTACAAAACAGTAGTGAGACTAACATTAACGTACGGAGCTGAAACACAAGCAGAAACAGCCAAAACAAAACAACTATTAAGAACCGTTGAAATGAATACGGTAAGAGCAATAATAGGTAAGACACGCCTAGACAGGGTAAGGAACCAATCTGTAAGGGAGGAATGTGAAGTAACAGATGTAATAAAATTTATAAAAAAGAGAAGAGTTGAATGGAATAATCATGTAACCAGAGCCAATAACCAAAGACAAATAAAAATAGCACGTCACAACAAACCGACAGGAAAAAGGAACCCGGGAAGACCAATGAAAAGGTGGGCCGAGAGCTGGCAATCTACATCTGTAGAAACACCATAGAATTAGTGTGAAGAAAAACAGGCTACTGCCTACAACAAAAGAAGAAGAAGAAGAAGAAGACCTCAGTGGCGACCTTAATCCATAATAGCTTGTGCTTTTTAAAACGATCGTTCAATATATCTCTTTACTCGTGCGCATGTCTTTATTCTCCTTTGGCTTCAGATAGATGAACTTAACCACTACCTCGAAATTATGCTCACCCATTGTTATGTTCGCTGCATTTTTTAAATAACATTAAACAAAGAAGTTAAGTCGCGATCTCTAAGATGCCCATTGCCTTCGTTCTGACTTAACTCTTCTTATCCATCTCTCTCATAAAATATTTCGTCCGAGTGCTCCCTAACAACCGACGAGAAATACGGCGGTGCCTTATGGTTCACAAACCAAAAGTCTTTTATTTAGCAATACACCTTCAAACGGTGCGAAAAAATGCTTACCAGAAATCACGATAACTGAGGCGAAACCGGCTATACATTTAGACTAAACACTGTTGATGTCTGGATTTAATATAAGTATGTTGTTATGTAAATCAAATGTCGAGTATTTATAAATATGTAGTGACATCTAGGTTGTCAGCATTTTTTCGTAAAAACTTTTAATTAGGACTTGTACCCGTGGGGTACTGATCAAAGTCGAAATTCCTCTTATGTTTGTTTCATAGTTTCTTTGCTCCCTACCTCATGTGTAGACGCTGACCTCGGCGTCTGCAATCGTAAGCACCTTTTCAAAGAAACTAGGATTGCTCAACTGCTGGTGAAGTCGTCCAACCATTTGATGGAAATTCAGTAGACGATTTGGAAAAACATCGCCATGAATACGATATGCTTATGACTTCTAAGGTATTCGCATTAGCACAAGAAATAAAAAGAAACATCAAATATTGATCATTTTTAAACTATCAAAAATACTGCTGCACTTCAAGATAAGAGCTTTTTTTTCATGACAATAACTATGACAAATAAGCAAAATAGGGTCACATAACTGATAACTAGACCCATATTTAAGATTTTTCAACTTTTCAACCTTTTTAAATATTCATCATCTGCGACAAGACGCGAACTTTGGTTTCAAAATTTTTTCTTTTCCTTTTTTTCCAATTTTATACCACTTTTCTACAACGTGCCACTAAGGAGAATACGTTTCTTTCCTTTTTATTCATACACCACCTTCATGGGAAACTAACGAATCATCTGGATTACCTAGCCATCTCATTTTGTGAATCGGCGTTAGTTGTGTTTTCATCTTAAAATAAAACAATACTCGTATTTCTGGTGGTAAATATGGGAAATCTGTAGCTTAACTTGGGCTGCAATTTCTAGGAAGTAGTAGAAGCTTTCACTGCCAAAAATGTATTTTTGGAAAAATCCTTGATCCTTAACACTGCCAAACACATTTTGTGACATGGAAATTTTGATGTGTTTCTGATGTATTTCGGCACCTTAAAAACGAATTTAAAAACAGAATTTGCCTATCACCCACGAATTTTTAGTAACAAGCATTTATATTTTGCAGGTAAGCAACATATGCTTATTGCGCCATTTTGTGTAATGTATCAGCACTAACCAATATACCGTGTTAAGACAAGTTCATTCCCGTCTATTACATGCAAGAAGTACGCACCAAATCAGATATTGTGCATTAGTATGCATTTACCTGCGTATGAAGTTACTGCATTTCCTATGTCGTACCGCGAAACATCGTTACAAACGTATGTATGTATTCTACATACTTGATTCATGTTTATTACTGTACTACGATTGACTGTGAATTAACAAGTAAGTACAATACCTAAGCAGTATAATAATGTCAACAGTTTTCGTTACTTACAAATCGCAAAAACGTACTTTCACCCCACTTGTACGAAGAGCTTACGAGCTTTATTTCGGAGTTAAAGTAGAATACATATAACTCACTTCCGAAAACGTCAAGAAGGACCTACAGATTGTTTCGTTCAAGAAGGGACTTTCGTATATTGCATGCATTAGGACAGAAACATGAACCAAACAATTTTCGTCTATTTATAGATTCTTCAAAACTTAGCATAAAAGCAGTTTTGCTTCACAACAGCAAAAATACCCATCTGTACCATCATAGCTCATGCCGTTCATATGAATGAATCATACGAGAATATGCAATATCTCATAGAACACATCCGGTATAATGACTATGAGTGGTCAACCAGTGGAGACCTAAAAGTGAACGCTTTTTCTTGAATTTCAACTGGGGTATACAAAATACTGTTGTTTCCTGTGTGAATGGGACAGCTGTGCACGAGATCGTCAATATATACAGAAGGAATCGCCACTACGTCAAGCACTAACTCCGGGTCACAAAATATTATCAACGAACCAATGATTGATCCTAAAAACGTATTTCTACCACCACTACATATTAAATTGAGGTTAATGAAAAATTTCGTTAAAGCACTACATCGGAACGGAAGAGGGTTTTTGTATCTGAAACAGAAATTTCCGAGAGTTAGTGAGGCAATAATTAAAGAGGGCATATTTGTGGGACCACAAATACACGAAGTAATGAAAGATGACAAAAATATGACAACTTGCTGAATGAAGTTGAACTAAGAGCAGCATAGAGAGCTTTTACAACATTTTCTTGGAAATGTCAAAGCTGAAAATTACAAAGATCTTGTGACTGAATTAGTTAGTGCCTACAGAGAAATGGGATGTAACATGTCTCTAAAAATGCACTTACTGGATGCTCATCCCGTTTTCTTTCCGGAAAATTTGGGTGTCGTAAATGCAAACTTAGTATTCTTTTTTCTAATATGTTATGTGATTAAATAAAAACCAAACCAAAACCAAATAGTTTCTTGTTCAATAAACAGCCGCCCATTTCAAAAATCTAAATTGCAGGAAAAAAATTTCCTTCGTTTTGATGTCCTATGTCAGATTCTGCTAACAAATTTACATCTATCTTTTCAAAAATATGAGAACACAGACACAAATCCAATGATAAGTCAGTATTCAAGCATTTCCAAATACCACTGTAATTTTCCTATTTCACAGATCATTGTTTTGAAACTTAATCGCCTACTTTAAATAATCCTGAATGTAAACATCTTACAACCTGCGTACAGATATAAAATGTAATAAAATGTTTGTAATTAAAGCTACCAAAACAAGTCAGCATAAAATCATTCAATATATGTGTGATATTACTTGCATTAAATATAATTACAAAATTAGTAACAACAATAATAAATTTTATTGTAAAGTATCCATAAACATCAATTTGTTTATTAAGTAATTTCTGTCTGGCAGTACTGCATAATGCTTATTAAATGTGTTACTCTATGCGTTTAACGACCGACTATTAACGTAATTTTGTTACTTAACAACCATAAATTCTTAATAATCTTACCTAGACATAACTATTTAGTATTGGTACAATTTGTTTGTGATATCTGTGTCCCTGAATTATAAGGTTTTTATGAGCTTAATTAAAATGTTCATGTTTTGCATGTAGTATTTCATTTTCGAAATTATAAACGTGAAATGCATGTGGGGCCAATTACAGTATAACAAAATGTGTGTATGTACAGGCATCCCTAAACCCTCTTTTGCATTTAAATTTTGTTAACTGGTATTTTAAAGGCTAGTAGTAGTAGCCGGTAGTATAACTGAAATATATTTTATACATGTTTTAAAAGTGTCAGGTATATAAATTTAAGTATTATTAATGACGGTCTACCTTACGTGAGGTACCACTTGCCAAAGTGATACGACCGCCATCTAACGGACAATCACAAACACTCAAACAAAATGGGTTGATCGAGAATTAAAGTCGAGACTCCTAATGGTGCTCTGATTATTATTGTACAAAATGATTATTGATAGCTAGCTGTAGAAGAAAATGTATCTTTACTTAAGCCATACAGTTATAATAGATATGTACTACAATTATTTAAAAGTTATTAAAGTATACATTAGTCTCTACAACTAATAATTATTCTAGAACACAAGCAATTTACTTCTGAATGCATAAAATTAATATTCGAATGGGTTACATTGATTCTATACATTTTTTACAGAGATTATTTCCAAATTCTTGCAAGATCTTTACTAAATAAAGCGCCACGGGCTACCTTAGAGTGGTTTAGCTATTACTATATTGGAATCCCTGCTTCATATTTAAAAATATCAGTACTCAATCTACCTAAATAAGAAATTGTGTAAGACGACAGCTAAATAGATTGTTTATACGCAATTAAGCAAATCATATTTAGAATAAAACCTCTTACAGCTGATCACTTGTGTTGGGGTCGACCATACGAGGGGCTTAAACAAAATTGAAATTATTTAAGATGGTAGTGCTCCTGCATTTCATTTATACGGTATCTGGATAAACAAACTGCGGATGTAATGAGAACTCATTGGCGACGACATGCAACTGACATGCAACGGATGACAAAACACAGACTTACGGATCTGTAAATAAATATTAAGCAGTTTTACTCACCGCAGATCCTCCACCCCCTCACGCCTAGATTGGGATTTTAAAGGGATACTGAAGCTCATCCACAGGTTAGCTGATTCAATGGAACGGAAAGACCTGATCAAGAGGCTAAGAAACGAAAGCTTTAATGAATATCTTGCAAACATGAGTGCAACAGAAGACACAAACTACGCTCTGTGGAAAGCGACTAAAAATATAAAATGACAAAATCAACCAATTCCTGCACTGCAGAAAGATAACGGTTCATGGGCGCGCACAGAATTGGAAAAAGGCGATCTCTTTGCACAACATTTAGAGAATGTTTTTCAACCAACACTATCCCAGATTACAAACGATGAAGAAATATTAATACAGAACTCCTTGAAAGCACCTCACCAGCTCACTCCGCATATGGAACTTTTATCTGTACATGAAATTAAAAATATGATCAGATACAATCTAAACCCCAAAAAAGCTCCCAGCTATGATCTAGTTAATTCAGATCAATTAGTTAAAGAACTGCCGCATAAAGGTCTTGTAATGATAACCATGATATACAATGCTGACTGGGATACTTTCCAGCACAGTGGAAGTTTGCGCAGGTGATCAGGATTCCCAAGCCTGGTAAACCTACACATGAAGTCAACTCGTACAGACCAATTAGTTTACTACTTATATTAGGAAAATTACTGGAAAAACTGTTAACTAAAAGACTAACTCCAATCATAGAGGAAAATGACATCATCCCAGATCACCAGTTTGGTTTTAGAAAAGGCCATTCTACCATCCAACACGTACATAGAGTTGTAGATGCTATTAACCAAGCTTTTGAAGAAAAAAAATACTGTACAGCTGTGTTTCTTGATGACAGTCAGGCGTTTGACAAGGTGTGGCACACAGGCCTGCTCTGCAATTTAAGAAATGCCTCCCCCACTCTGTATTCCTCATCCTAGAGTCTTACTTATCAGAAAGATGCTTCCAAGTAAAATTTGGTCAATACGTAACCGCTCTTCAACCAATAAAATCGGGAGTACCACAGGGTAGCGTCCTTGGTCCGCTATTATATCTGATCTATACAGCAGACATGCCTATAAATCAAGATTCTCTTACTACGTCTTTCCCGATGACAGAGTCATCATGGTAGGACACAATGACCCAGTAACAGCAGCAAATATCCTACAGCAGTGTTTAGATGAAGTCGTGCAGTGGACCAAAAAATGGCGCGTAAAATTAAACGAAGCAAAATCATTTCACATTACTTTTACAAAACGCAAGGGTATTACAGCACCAGTATTTATTAATAATATACCGCTTACACAAGTGACGGAGATAAAATACTTAGGTATGAACCTGGATAAGAGCCTGACGTGGAGAACCCACATTTGAAAGAAGTGTAAACAGCTCGAAGATAAGTTTAAAAAACACTACTGGCTACTTGGAAGAAGATCCAAACTATCCCTATAAACTCCCTATATAGTCATATGGTATTCAACTGTGGGGAACAGCAGCAAACTCAAACATCGAAGTAATGGAAAGGTTCCAATCCAAAGTTTTACGCGCAATATGCGATGCTCCCTACTTTGTGGGAAATGTGGATATCCTAAGTGACTTAAAAGTGGATTCGGTGAAAAATGTGATTGTTAAATGCAGTGAAAAGTATCTAAGTAATTTAGAATCTCATTCAAATGCATTGGTCCTAAATTTATTAGATAATAGTGCTCATATACAAAGATTAAATAGATATAAACCTCTGGACTAGCCACATAGTAGCAAATACATAACACTTCGTGGCGTATATACCTCACTAGCGTAATATATATATATATATATATATATAAACATGCGACGTCACTGCCGCTACACCCTAGCTTGCTGTTGTACCTCATATTCACAAAATAAATGCTAATATCGCACCTTGAAACAGCATACACCATAATTGCACAGCAATCAGTTAGTCGATTCACAAACGTTATTAATAAGTTATTACGCCAAAATATATATACCGACGCCAGCAGTACTGTCGTTACTGACATTTAACACCCTACTATCTTTGTTTATTCTTAACATTCCAAGAAATATTTGCCCGGTTCAATGATTTCCGACATCTTCCCGCATAAATATTACATTCTTACCAGATATCGTTTCAAACCTAGGGAAGCTAGGTATATTTTTATATATATATACATATATATATTATATATACAGGGCGTATCAGAAATAGGTACAAATATTTACACCAGTGATAGATTGGCTCAAGTAGAATTCAATGGTGCTATTCATTATCCCAAAATCATTAAGTTTATTTTTTTGAATTAAAAATAAAATAAAATTTTGTTTTCGAACTGCTGATGATATAAAGAAAATGCATTTAAGCTGTAGAAGGTTATTACCTAGTTGTAAAGTAAATCCAAAGTGGCAAACACGTAAAAGCTTGTCTGGCTTGTGATAACAACAACACACTGAACAGAAATTACTGACCTACCTAATAGTATTGGTCTGTAGCAGATGATAAGAAACTTTTTTGCACTTCTATCTTACTCTCCTTTGCATAACATGTCTTTGAACTCAAATTTTTGTTTTCATCCTGCGGTACTCAAACAATTGTGGATCAAATTTTCAATTATTATTTTCTCATATCTTAAGGGTCCCATTGCCAAAGAAATGTTTTTTCTAGTTCGTATATATTGTAATCTACCATCGGATTTAATATTTGTATCTATTTCTGATACACCCTGTATACATATTTGTAAAACTTGCATTTAAGTATTACTCATAGTAGACAAAAATCACGGCTTAAAAATTGCCACCAAAGTTTTAAATGTTTTGAAACTCTACAAAAGCTTCCAAATTCTTCTACATATTGCAGCTGCTGCAGAAATATTCTTGACTTGAATGAAACCGTACGGTACGTGAAAAATTTGTTTTCTTTAACCGCAATGAATTATTTAACTAATGATTTTTGAAAAAAATTTAAATTTAAATGTTGTTTTAGAAATACTACCATTAGGGAAGTGTGATTATCAACAAGGCATGCAACTGAAAACTCTTGGAATTAGGCCGGGTGATCTTATGCAACTTTATCTTGTCACGGTCGGTAAATATATTGCAAACAGGTTCTGAATTCTGAGATATGTACTCGTTACGCAATTATCACCAGGTAACTATAGCGTAGGTGTATGTATTTCGCGCCTTTTTTATTTAGTACTTTACTGTATACAGTTTAAGTACTGGAAATATAAAAGTAATTGTTAGTAGAGCAATAAGCACTATTAAAAGATAATCAAAGGATTAACGATTTGGTCCAACTACCGCGAGTTAATTGTTTCGCTAATGTATAGAAGGGCTTCCCCCAGCGTATTAAGTAAAATATTAATCAGCAGTTTTTTGAAAGAGGAGGACATGCAACTCCTAAACCACTATTTTTAAAAACCATGAAGAGCCGTTAATTAAAAAATAAACGTAAACTGTTATAGATGCGGAATTGTTGGTCACATTAAGATAAGCTATAACGTGCTTCGCTATTTAAAATCTACTTAAAACAGTGATTAAGCAGCAAGACATAAAGTAGTAAATTCCCATGCCAATAAAAATCTATACCCGAACCTCTCCAATACCTAATAGTTTGAGTGTGCGTTTAGACAAAGTAATCCCACTGACAATCTAAAATACTTTAAAAACATCACAAGTAATGGAAAGGCATCTGCATTCTCCCTCAATTTCAATAGTAGTTGTAAAAACACAGTACTTAGAAAAACTAATAATGGTTGAATAAAAAAGAAACATAAATAAAAGTTATGGGTTTGGCATGTTTCAATACGAACTATTAACTTTATAATAAATGTGGACGAAGTGTCAGAGAATATGAGAGCTCGGGTCTTCGTAAAATCGTTTTAAGAAATTCCGATTCCAATTGATGATCCATTAATTGAATAACCTAGCCTATTAGTGATTAATGATTGCACCAATTTACGAAAATCCTAAGTGTGACGGTTTTCAAACAAAGTTGCACTGTAGGTAGAATGTGTAATTTAGTAACACTTCCCGACAACTTGCTAAATGCTCTTGTAATTAGCACAAAATGTAAACCGAGTAAGAGTGTCTCAGTTGAACCACTCTGCAGCTGTAAAAAAACAACCTTCTTGCCTTTACAGTTTCAAACAAGATATTACGAGGTCTGCTCAATTGAAAACCATCTTTGCTTTATAAAAAATTTATTCAAGAATTTAATTATAAATAATTACCGTCGCAGTTAAGGCACCTATCCCATTGTTTTACTAACCGACGTATACCTTGCTCATAGAATTCTTGTGGCTGCTGATTGAAGAAGTCTTCCACAGTTATGTGTAATTTTACCTCAGACTCAAAATACCGATTTTTTAACGGCTTTTTCAGCGGTCTAAAAACATGAAATCGCCTTGCGATAGATCCGGGCTATAGGATGGATGCTTTAAAACCGTCCATTTCTTTCGTTGAAAATTTTCTTTTACCACATTAGCAATATGAGGGTTAGCATTATCGTGCAGCAAAATAATCCCACGCGAAAGTTCTCCTGGACGTTTCCATCTTAGTAGTTGATGAAGCTTGTTCAAAGTTACATTGCACAGATTTGCATTGACATTTACTCCAGGTTCCTTAAACTCTATCAACAAGGGTCCTTCATGGTCGAAAAAAAATTTTAACATCACCTTGTCTGCAGAAAGTTGTGCTTTAAACTTCTTCGGTGGTGGTGAACTTGAATGTTTCTACTGCATCGACAATAACTTACTGGATGGCTCGTAGTAATGGCACCACAAGTTTCGTCACCAGCAACTATTGACTGAAGAAAGTCATCGCCATGTTACCTATAGTGTGTGAGGTGTTGCAGACATAAGCCTATTCGCAAGCATTGTTGTTCATTAGATAAGAGACGAGCAATCCATTGCGAACAAACTTTGCTGAAACCCAGATTATGAACAATACTATGGACAGATCCTACACTCGCGCCAACAATTTCTGAAAATCCTCTAATTGAAATTCGACGATTTTCTCTAGTAAGGCCTTCCACACATGCCATATTGTTTTCTGTTAATGCAGTACACCGTGCATCTAGTCGCGGCTCATTCATAGTCCCCTCTTTTCCATTCTTAAATTTTCGGCACCATTCCTTCACAGTTGGGTAAGCAATACATGCATTTCCATACACTGCTTGCATTCGCGTGTGAATCTACAACGTCTGCACCCCCTCATGGTGATCAAACTTGGACGAATTTTCAAAAACAAAAGTCATTTCAAAATCGAAGTTTTAAAAGTCAGAATCATATTCAAACGCCAGAAACTTATTAATGCGTTGCTTACAAACACTACTAACATTAACAAACGTCATTTCAATTATTGCATTTGTTTTCAAGGCTAAATTGATCAAAGATGAATTTCAGTTGAACAAGCCTCGTACAATAAATACTAAATATTCAGTATTTTATGCCTTTGTGTCCCTGAAATAAATACATATTACAATTACAAACACCAAAAAAATATCCAGATTCTAACAACTCCTAATGACTGGTATTGTAGAAACCCGTCAAAGGCAAGCAATGTGAAAATAATAAGACAATATACGAATAGGTGGTAGATGAGAGTCTAAATTCCCTTACGGCTTCCAATTGCATTAGTAGAGAAGAAAAATTGGAGGGCTAAAATATGCAAATATGTAACGTAGACCACACAGAACGACTATAAATGACCGTAATGGTCGCATTCTTTAAATGCACTGATTGTTGTTTTCAACATTTGTATTCGAAGTTTCACCGCCAGTCACAACGTAATTCAGGTACTCATCGCCATCAGTTTCTCACCGATGCAGGCAGGTTAGAGCAGAGACCATTCCCTAGTTTTTGTGAACAACCGTCAACTTCTTTGGCATCCACCTGGCACGTTATAGTACTGTACGCGAAATGTATTGAAAATTTGCAGTCATTTACAAAATTGTGAAACGCCATCCACACGAATTTACATGTTCACCTTTTCTACGAGATCATTGTTGACAACACAAAGTCTCCCACTTCGTTCCTCCTGAAATTCTTACACCAGTATCTGATTATTCTTTCACTCATGCTGCCTGAACTGTAAATTGAGCATATTTGATGGTATATTTCAGAAGCCTTATCGTTTTTTGCATGGAGAAAACGAAGCACAGCGCACACTTCATAATTGGTGGGGTTTTCAATCGTATTGTTCATGTTAGCGCTTTATTATACAACTGAATACAATGACAGGATCAGGGTAGTGCGACATGTGTCTACCTTATCAACCACTAAACCAATCCTACAATGCAAAAAACTGACTACGCCCCTCGTTCGGCTAGAATATTTAAGCAGCTCTTAGTTTTCGAATAAGCATCGTAGAATTCAATGTTGGATTGTTTGGAATTACTTAAATAAAGTATATTTAAAGTAAATTGCATCGGAAGAGGAGCTGTGCATCCACGATCACCAAGAAATTACGATATCACTCCCCTTGAATTTTAATTTTGAGATAGTAAATAAATGCACATGATTTACAAAATAAAATAATCATCGCACGCCTGCTTAAATCGAAAGATTGTTTTCAAAATGAACTATAAAATGTACGGAAGTAGATGAAGACAATTAAAACATTTACGGAATTTTTTATCGTTTTTCACTTGTTTAGTTTTTACTATAATACAGTTGCACCAAGGAGTGCTTTTTCTTGTTAAATACTAATATAAATTACTACAGTAAGAAGTCCACCTAGCACAAAACAACTATGATCAATTTCTAAACCATAAAAAATGCAATCTTAGTTGCTGTGATACATGTATGTTGTTTGTTGCGGCAATTACTTTTAAGGGGGGGGGGGGCAACTTAACTGACCCACCTTCTCTAGTAGTACCCCTTCAGCCTAGAACTATATGCCAGTGGTTACAGACTAAAAGTTCTTCTTTTCGACAGAATATGATGCCGGAAGTAAAATCACTCATGTTTGCACTATACTTCGGTAATTATCCAATCAGGTTCAAAGGCTCTTTCAGATGAAGGATAACACCATAAATAGAACCAGCTGCTTACGTATGTCATTACCAATGAAAAAGTTTTATGTATACGGGAAATACTGCCACAAAACTACATAAGTCTCTATACCAACAACAAGTTTCTTAAAACTAATTACGAAACGTGAAATTAACTATAAAGTTTACGAGAATTTTGTTGATCATACTGTACAATTGTGGTTACAATCAGTACGTGTAATTCAGAACTTTCGCGATATGGCCATATATTATCAAGTGACAGAGGATAGTATTGTAAACTTATTGAGTAGCTTGCGAATTTTCAGATATGCACATATTATGTAATTCTCACATAGACCATATGTCAATAATGAATGGATCTCCTCCCTGGTCTTCGAGCCTTAACTGGCCTCCTTCTTCGTTTCTTTCTTATTATTTCTGTCTGCCATGTATATCAACTTTTTTCATTTTCACGCCGTTTTACTTCATGTCTGCACTCTTTCATCTTTTGCTAATACCAATGCTTTTATTTTTCTTGTGTTTGTCTTTCTCTTTATTAATTTAAGCCCCTCTTTCCAGACTCCTAGGTTGTTCTGTACGGACGAACGAGGCGGCCATTCAACACTTTTTTCTGCGATTTTCTGATTTTTAAAACCGCGATAGCTCGAAAAATAGTGGTCTGATGGAAAAATGGTAGAGGGGCTTTTTGTTTAGTTTTTGGCGCATAACACCATCCATCAGTCCGTGTGCGCGAATTTCGAAACACCCTGTATCTTGCTGTTTCCCACTTACAGCTATCTCATTCTTCATCTGAATTTTTCAAATGTTTTGTCTTCTTTAAGAAACCTTTCTATTTTTACCGTTTTCGATATCCTATACACAGAGTAAGCACACTAGCTGTGGTAAGTCTGTGTATACTATCTCGCGTTAATTTTTCTAATATATTTTGTCTACTGCGCAAAAAAATAAAAAAACCATTGAACCATGAACTGCATACGATTTCATGTACAATAGAAGATAATTAAAAACAATTCACATTAATAGTAGATTTTCCTCACTCATTATTTTTAAATGCAACGTCAATGCTTTTTAATAACTTCATATTCTTGGTTTCTAAATTAAATTTGTCCTTGAAGAGAAAACAAAGCTCACCACCCATCACAACGTAAACACCATTTAGTGCATATTCTTTCCAATTTCAAGCCCACATTCAATAAATAAACAAACAAAAATTAGTCAAACGTGTAGGTACATACATAAATCACGAATAGGATCATATCTCATCTACATTACAGCCTGCACTGAAACATTGTTGCAAAGTATCTAACTTTAGCAGATGATTATAATCAGCTAACCTTCACAGTTAGTTTTTCTAAATTCAATCAACGCGATTACCATGAGATTCAGAATAAAATGCTTTTAGGAAGTTATTATGTAAAAATATTAACGTGGATTTGTTAATTGTTTCTTGCCTTATTGCGTTGATATTCATACTTATATTTTAATAATAATAATAATAGACAATTTCTACAGGTATTTATTTCTGTTTTAAACGTAATTATAATGTAAACATTTGTAGCTAAGGCAACAGCATACTGAATCTTGATTTCAAACTTGGCTCTGGTCTTCTACTCCAAAATTTTCAATATCGGGGAACTCAATTTGCTCATCCATAAAGGTGTCAAAGTGTGTTTGTGAATATCGTCACAGAAGCGTAAAAATGTGATTATATTATTTGATGTCAATACATGATTGTGTTCTAATAAGTTTAGCTAAACGCACAAATTGAGTCTATTAATATTACTTATTAAAATATTAATGTGAATATTTATTGACTAAAACGGCAATTTAACTATCGGTTTGACAATATATTTAAGTAATATAAGACAGATAAATGTCCATAGTCCCTTCTTTTCCGTTCTTAAATTTTCGGCACCATTCCTTCACATTGAATAGGCAATACGTGCATTTTCATACACTGCTTGCGTTCGCGTCTGAATCTGAAATGGCTGCACACCCTCAGCGCATAAATAATTGTAGGACCGCATGCTGATCAAACTTGAACAGATTTTCAACAACGGACGCCATTTCAAAATCGAAGTTTTAAAAGTCAGAATCAAATTCAAACGCCAGAAACTTATTAACTACTAATATTAACAAATTGCTTTGTTTTCAAGGCTAAGTTGATCAAAGATGGGTTTCAATTGAACAAGCCTCGTATTACAATTAAATATAATTAATTGATTAAAAATGCATTTCACCACATTCTACATGATCCGTAAATGAATTATATTCTTTCTACATTTCTTTTTAATGCCGTATATGGTCTCAATTTTTTTTTTCATTGTCTTTTATCTTCTACGTTGGCGAATAACCGTTTTACATCGATAGGTGTTATCACTGTGGAAAGTACCTTCACTATATTTGCACGTACGTTTAAAACCGTTGAAAATGCAGTATTTTTGCCGAAGTGAATCGATTTCTAGCAATACCGTGGGAGATTCATATGGCAGTTAATCAAATCCACTCCCTATATTTGTTCACAAGCAAATCAAAACCTTTGTCTAACCATCTCAGCCGATAACCATTCAATTACCCCACAAGTTTTGTGATTCAAAGCTGTAATAAACAAAATCTGTGATATCTACTTCCGATAACAACAAGATTCATTCTTTAGTCTGTGCTTATTATTCTGTATTAGTGTAGTTATATTTTGCAAACTATAAATTATTAAATTACTGTTATCTAGCCGGGAATACCAATTGCGCGCTGCTTTTTTTAAGTTTTTAAAAAGCGTGCAATTGTTCAACTGCATGATGCAAATAATTGTCATAAGGTGATCCCCGCGAATTTAGACCTCTTTAAAAAAAATTCCCGTTTTACGATATTTATACGAGCTCAACAAGCACATATTTAATCGGTGGGCGGGGTTTCATTAACCATTGATAATATTAATTTTACTTTATCAGTAGCGATTGGGGACTTACAGGGCTTCTCAAAAGTAAACCGTATTTTAAATTGCTCATTTCTTGGGGAATTTGCATGTAATCTTAAAAATAAAGACCCTTTTTACGTAGTCGTCATTCAATTCCTATAACAACAAAATTGATTAAGAATAATTACAGAGAAATTAGATTCTGTATAAGTTTAATCACAGATTGACCCCTTTGACATTTCCTGCCAACGCTTCTTCTGCAAACTTGAATTGAACTGGTAATGCTATTACAAATATAGGATGAAGCTTTTCATTCAGAAAGATTTTCGGTTTCGTTCCCATAACGGTTTCATTTCGACTTCAGCACTTTTCAAAAATTATAATAATGTAATTTAGCTGCATTTTCAATGCTTATATATTATTCACAAATCCCATTCGTTTGTATATGTATAACCAAGTGTTTTCTAATTGGTAGATAAGTAATAGTAGAAAATATGTCAATATTCAAAAAAGCAAACCGTAAAGAACCCGAATGAGTTCGATACTGAAACTATTTACTTCTATATTGAATAGCAAAATGCAGGCAACCATGCCGCTAGAAGTAAAACAACAAGAATAATCCGACTACTGATCGAAAAATCCAGTGAATATTTATAATAGTCTCTTTTACTTATGCTTCGTAGATTTAAGCAAAGCTTGCAATAAAACCCGAAAACTAGACATATTAAATACCATGCAAGAAAAACAAGTAAAATCGTAAATATCATCTTCTTCTTCGTGGACCTACAGCTTAACGTGAGTCCCGAACACGGGAAGTGTAAACACTTTTACTCCAGAGAAGATTTATTAGACAGAATACTTCGCTAGTTTGACATGGCCTTACGAGGGAGAAAGGCCGTTACAAATCCGATGTTCCGGTACTGGGAATTGAAACCAGGGTCTTCAGCATAGAAATCTAACGCGCTACCCCCTAGTACACTGCCGCCTAAATATCATAAATGACCTAAACACCAACGGTACTACGGAAATAATAACTGGAAACAAAAATATCCAATGATCACAATAAAGAATAGCATTGCGCAAGGGAACTCGCTCAGTCCATTTTCATTTAACTTAATAATGAACAAAATAACAGAATCCGTAAAACCAATGCGGGGATATACAATGGAAAACAAGAATATTAATCCCATGTGTTACGCAGACGATGTAGTACTAGTGGCTATTGAAGAAGATAATTTGCAAAGATTATTATACACTTTCAATAGGACGGCCAAAAAATATAACACAAAAGAACCGTTAAGGTGTAAACTGGTTGTGGATGACAATACGAGTATAATAGAACAAGTGACACAATTTAACTACATGGGCGTTGAATTGACAAGTGAACAAAATATCTCCGTTGAAGCACAAAAACAGAACATTTAAAGCAACCCACATAACCAGATCACTAAACAGCACAATGTGGCGTAATAAGTGTATATGTTTGAGTAAACGCTTAAATGTAGTAAATGTATATAGTTACTAATCAGTGCATACATTTACCTAAAATGTTAGTAAAAGTATCAACTTAGTATAAAAATGGATTTAAATAAATAATTACAAAATCAGAATATAGTTGATGGATGAAATAATAAAGATAAAGATCAATTGAATTTTAATGTAAAAACCGTCAATTTTGATTTTAAGAAGCAAATTTGTGTATTTACCTTCTATATTCACATTTATTAAAGTCTTATCTCTGTCAAAATATAGTTAACAAGTTAATAGGAAATAGTCCTGGAGTATTGGATATTATTCAATCATCGG
>JABXWE010020894.1:0-17294 GCA_014611495.1 Limonius californicus | reverse complement strand
AGGTAGTTAAAAATTTTGGCCCAACAAAATGTGAAAATGAACAAATATTTAGTTGCAACTGATTTGTAATTTATTAAGGTAAGTAAATTACAGGTTTTTCGTCAAGATTTCTTTCTTTCTGTTACAATTTTCATATTGTCAGATTCTAAATCTTAATATAGACGGGACAATCCCTAGGCTACTGCAATTGACTTTTTAAAAAATCACTTTGTATTTTTTTTCACAATTTGATGAGTTGGACTTACGGGACATTTGGTTCCAACAGGACGGAGCAACGGCTCACACTTCAAGGATATCGATGGCTGTTTTGAGGGAACACTTCCCGGAGCGCCTCATCTCAATAAGGGGCGATTTGGAGTGGCCAGCCCGCTCCCCAGATTGGGCCGCTTGCAATTTTTTTTGTGGGGTTTTTTGAAATCCCGTGTTTATGTCAACTGTCCAACCATACAAAACCTGAAGGCCAACATCTGAGCAGAAATTGCCAACATCCGGGCAGAAATTATCAACATACCCGCTGCTATGCTGGCAAGGGTCATGACAAACGCCAAAAATCGGCTTCTTTAGTGTATGGACAATGGGGGGCGTCACCTACCTGATATGATTTTCAAAACTGTGTAAAACGAAACTTTAGATATGTACCTGCAATATAAAAAAAAATAAAAAATTTCTGATTCATAAAATGGGTTTTATTGCGTTTTGAAAAAAGGAAGTTATGTTGCCGCACCCTGTATATATATATATATATATATACAGATAGATAAATTATTAGAAAATGTATGGTTTATGTCCATGGTACTTTGAGTTTTTCAGTAATGGGGCATTAAATTGGAAAATACAAAAATTCCTAGTGACAGATTACTTCAATAAGAAAACAAAATGCCTAGTAAGTTTTTCGTGCCTTCATAGTAACAAAAATTTTAGTTAAGTTTTTTCTTACACACACTATTTCAAGCGCGCTGTTTTTTAAACACCTAAGATTTTAAGTCTGTAAAATATCCACAATATTAATTGAAAACCCAGCTAGAAAATTTTGTTTTTGTTGTGCACATACGAAGCTTGCTGAAAAACATATTTGATCACCTAAGCCTTGGAAATAAATGTAATAATTCAAATGATGTTTGCTAATGTTAGTAGTGTTTGTAAGCAACATATTAATAAGTTTCTGGCGTTTGAATTTGATTCTGACTTTTAAAGCTTCGATTTTGAAATGGCCTTTGTTGTTGGAAATCCGTCCAAGTTTGATCAGCGTGCGGTCCTACAATTTTTATGCGCTGAAGGTGTGCAGCCATTGCAGATTCATACGCGAATGTAAACAGTGTATGGAAATGCGTACCCAACTGTGAAGGAATGGTGCCGAAAATTTAAGAATGGAAAAGATGGGACTATGCATGAGCCGCGACCAGGTGCACGGTGTACTGTTTTAACAGAAAACAATATGGCATGTGTGGAAGGCCTTATTAGAGAAAATCGTCGAATTTCAATTAGGGAAATTTCAGAAATTGCTGATGCCAGTGTACGCAAAGTTTGTTCGCAATGGATTCATCGTCTCTTGTCTAATGAACAAAAATGTTTGCGAATGGGCTTATCTCTGCAACACCTCACAGACTAGAGGCGAAATGGTGATGACTTTCTTCTGTTAATAGTTGCTGGTGACGAAACTTGCTGCCATGACTACGCGCCATCTAGTAAGTTATCGTCGATGCTGTGGAAATATTCAAGTTCACCACCACCGAAGAAGTTTAAAGCACATCCTTCTGCAGGCAAGGTGATGTTAACATTTTTTTCGACCATGAAGGACCCTTGTTGATAGAGTTTAAGGAACCTGGAGTAAAGGTCAACGCAAATGTGTACAATGAAACTTTGAAAGAAAACTTCATCAAGCAATAAGACGGAAACGTCCAGGAAAACTTACGCGTGGGGTCATTTTGCAGCACGACAATGCTAGGTCTCATGTTGTTAATGTGGTGAAAGAAAATTTTCATATTTCTGGACCGCTGAAAAAGGCGTTAAAATGTCGGCATGTTGATTTCTTCAATCAGCAGCCACAAGAATTCTATGAGCAGGGTATACGTCGGTTAGTAAAACAATGGAATAGGTGCCTTAACTGAGAACGGTAATTATTTGTAATTAAATTACCTCGTATTATTATTAATTGCACAGTTTCTATTTATTACTTTAAATTTGATATATTACAATAGTCCGCTTTGTGGCTAGTTTATATGTTTTACAAATAGTTTGTTTTTCACATTCCATTCAGGTTGTTTCTCTTCCAGTTCGTTATCTATTATGAGTTGCAGCGATTTTCGCACCTAACCTATGTCGCAAGTACCACAGACGTAGAGGACCTACAGTTTAACGTGGGTTTTGAACCACTCGCAAGAGCAAACTAAACAAGATGCTTGGCTGATTTACATTTACATTGTGAAGACAAAAATGTGTTAAGAACTAAATGTTCCTCCACTGCGAAATGAGGACTGTAGTGGGCAATTTCTCCTTTAAAACGTATTTTCCTGTATGTATAAAATTTGGACGATTTACTTATTTGACGAAAACGAAAGTATAGTAATATACAAGATCTACCAGTATAATAAAGCATGTAGAGATCAATCAGAAGGATGTCTGAATATGATAAAGACGACAAACTGATAAAAGTAAAACAGTATAACAGTCTGAATAGTGTTTCTTCGAAGAATGAGAGCAGTTAGAATAATGTAAATATACATACATTAATTAGTCAAAACAATGTAATTAATACTTTGAATGCGTTTTATTAGTTGTCATGTTGCATCTAATAGCACCTTCTGATATTATCAGTAATATTGTTTTGACATATAAATTAACATAGGGTGTTGTTTTACAATAAAATAGATGATTTCTTTTAACAATGATGCAATTGATTCTTAGATTTCCATCCAGTTTATCAATTACATTTTTAACGAAATTGCGGAAACAACGTGGGGCGTAACTCACAGGTCTAAGACAATATATGCATATGAGTAGTTGATAGATTTAAAAAAACACAATTCTGGAAGATTGATAATTGTAATTGTAAAAATCAAACGTAAATTCATGCTAATATTTAAATAAACGTATAAGAAGTGAAAGGTTACTAGTTGCTTAAATAATGAACAGAATTTATGTTGTGTCATTTTTTCTTCTGTTCGTTTATTCAGTCACAGAAATAGAGGACCTACTGCTTTACTCAAGAGGGGATTTAATGGCTTACAACGGTTATTATGATGGATGGTTTTTGGGTTAAGATTTTAAATACACAAATTCTTAATAGAAATGATTATGAACGTGTATATTAATTGTTAAGTTGAATTAAGTTAAAAGTGCATTATTATAAAACTTAACTTTTGTGGTAATTGGTAAATTTACCTCTTAATTGTGAAATTTTGAAGTTTAACGTTTCCTACGCCGTATGACGGACATCTTCAGGGCTGCACAGTTGTTGATAATGCAGCTCAACTATATAACAACGCTCTACAAACTGCCAAGTCCAAATTATTTTGGAAGCCTACATCTCACAATTATAACTTCCTATTGACGCTTGACTTTTATTAAAATATTATTTAAATTATTCCATTATATTCCACAGACTGCCTTCAGCCCCTTCCTTTTGCAACTTGGATATAAGTTCGGTAAATAGTGAAAATAACAAGCATTTAAGTAATGTATGCAGACACTTTGTGGTTAGTTAACCCTAACATGTTCAGCATAAGTTCCTGACAATTCCGTAACACGAGGAGAAACTCGGTAGAAACTTGATGTTCAGAAACAGGGCCGATTCTCTTATCTTAAGAGCAGTTGATACTCTTTAGGTTGTTTGGGCGATAGTTAGACAAACTATAATAACATGAGATAGCACAGAACTGCCAAAATAAGACAGGTTTCACCTGCGTTTATCTTGTTTGTCATTAGTGGAGAACATCAAGGAGCAGGGCACGTGTATCACTTGTATAAACACTATTTGCTTTGGAAATTGTACTAGAAGGGATATAACTGCTTACATACAGCCACCGGCTTTCTCGAAAAAAAATTGTTTATTAGTGTATTTTCCTATGGTTTAAATTCATTTGCTTAAAGAAACCTTAAGGACTTTGTAATGAATTAATAAGTGTATAAATATTGGTAATATGATTTGTAAACAACTCGTAAACCATAGTACTAAAAAACGCATAACTATTGCTTTACGAGGAGGTATTGATAAGTATTTAGCCTACCATATAAAACGCCACAATATTCCAAAACAAAATTTTATTTATTCAACATAATCTCCTTTAAGACATACATCTAGCAGAACGTTCATAAAGTAATTCTAAGCCATTTAAAAAAATCTTTGTCTTGGTCTGCAAACCACTCCTCAACGGCACACATTGCTTCGTCGTTTGTCGAAAACCTTTTACTTTTCAAATGTTTTTTGACTTTTAGGAAGAAATAATCGTCTGACGGTGCTAAATCCGGAGGGGGTGGTCAACCAATTCAAAGCCAATTTTGACAACTTTTTACAGTGCAATCAACGACTTGTGAGTAGGAGCGTTGGCTTGCAAAAGAGCACACCTATGTCAAGTTTTCCGCGGCGTTTTTCCACAATTTTCGTATGTAATTTAGTTAGCAACTCAGTATAATATGCTCCCGTGATAGTTCTACCCCGTTCCAAATAATCTATCAGAGTTATCCCATTTTTGTCCCAGAAAAGTGAAGCAAGAATCTTGCCAGCCGATTTTTGAACACGGAATTTTTGGGTCGTGCTGCACCAACATGCTTCCACTGTTTCGATTGCTCTTTAGTCTCTGGGTCATAGTGATGGATCCACGTTTCGTCCATAGTAACAAGCCGATCCAAAAAGTTTGAGGAATCTTCTGCAAAACGGCGGCAGATTTCCTTTGATGTTGTCAATCGAACGCGCTTCTGATTAACGTTCAAGCATTTTGGAATCCATTTGGCCGAAAGTTTTCTCATACCCAAGTCGTGATAAATGACGTGACACACACGTTCATAGGAAATGTGCAATGCTTCTGCAATAATCTTAATCCCAATACGTCGATTTTCTAAAATCATATCATGGACAGAATCAATGTTTTCCGGAGTGATCACAGAAATTGGTCTTCCAGGGCGGTGCTCATCTTTCACATCTTTTCTTTCTCTTTTATATTCCACAACCCAGTTTTTAATAGAGGCGTATGAAGGACACTGAGCACCTAAGGTTTCTATCATATCAGCAAACATTTCTTTGCCCGATAACCCTCTCAAAAATAAATACTTAATAACTGACTGAAACTCGATTTTTTCAAATTCTATCTTTTTCTCAGACATTCTGTTTTGAAAAATTCACAGTTAGATCACCGTTCAACTTATGGAAGTCAAACTTTAACCACTTATCTATAAAACATCATAGTTGTAACCATAGCAACCTTATTCACTTTTCTTAACTAGAAACTTTCCAGGCTAACTAGATATCAATACCCCCTCAAAGTATGTGCAGTAGAATAGCGTAATTCAAGTATCATTATTCATTAATATAGATAGTATAACTATAGTTTATTTAAAATCTTGTTTTCTTACTTCTACTGTTAATTTTGAAACTAATCTCTTAACACGATTATCGTTAACTGGACACAAATTTGGTGTTGAAGCGGACAATAATTTGTAAGACACCGATACTGATATGTCAAATTTGTACTGTTGTATAATTAGTTTTGTTAGACCAATTATACTAGTGCTCATGGTCGCGTGAAACGCAGCAAGATTAAATATTTGCAGTTCTACGTCAACATTGTTGTTTATCCAGGCAGATATCCACAAAGACATTCGGCCGATATTGGGTTTGTTTTCAAATTGTCTTAAGAATTACGTTCATACCCCAAAAGTTGCAATATTAAGTAGTAACTTTTTTTTTTAAATACAATTATGCCAGTTCAGCAGAGACTGCTATTCATGGCAGTGTTAATTAATAAGTTTTGGACATGTAAATTACTAATCACTAGTTCAGTGTTTGGAACTTATTGTTTAGATATGAGTATGCACCACACACGTATAATTGAATCACTTTTAGTATTTTGGGTTTGAATGTTAATTTACTCACTATCACTGTTCAGAAGGTCTATTGGTAGTTTTCTTTTTAGTCTAGTGTCTTTGACCTAAGTTGTAATATGATGCGCCATCGCACAGATTAATACTGTCATAAAATTTTTTGGCGTTTATTGTAATGAACTGCTGCACTGTAGGAATGTCTGTCTCTCTGTGGATCTGCCTATTTCTAATATACCATTCTGCTTTGGTTATAATACGTAATACTTTATTCTGCAGGACTTGAAGTTTATTCAGATTGGTTTTTGATGTTGCACTCCAAACACTACATCCATAAGTGAAAATAGGTCTTAATATGGACGTGTAGATTAGGGTTCCACATTTAATTCTGCGGGACGATTTTCTGTTTATTACTGGATATAACATACCTAGTCTTGCGTATGCTTCGGATAATTTTTTATTTATATGAAAGCTCCAGCTTAGTCTTCGGTCTAAATATATACCAAGGTACCGTACCGCACTATCTTTTGGATTCCAGTGGATCGGAGTATTGTTGATAACTATGTTTGGGGGAAAGTAGTAACTAAATTTGTAGCGATGCTGAATATGTACTGATATTATATGGAGTATTACAATATAATTGGATTATATCCTATTTGCTAAAATTCGTACCTATGATTTCTGCTGATGATAATAAACTGCAGTCTTAAAGTAAATACAGAATCCAGTAAAAAATTTTGTTTGGTAATTAAGCGGGTTAACCAAAAAATAGTAACGTAACTAATTGGAATCTTTCGATTAAATCAGTGTTTGCTAAACACGTGAATAAAAATTAGTGCAAGTCCCTTAGTTATATAGAATTATATTTTTCCAGTGGATCGTCTAACTTAACAAACCAGAAAAACATGGTATTAAATCCTATGTTAACAAGGAACGTGTTTTAAATCATTTTCATGCAAATGTTGCTAATAACATAATTATGTCGTGAAACCAAGTGCAGTCACCTAAAGCGTTCAATGGCTTTGTAGTGGTGCCTCAATTTTGGTATTAATTATCTTTATTAATTTTAAATCACTGAAGTGAAGCATATACAGTGCGTGTCAAAAGTATGGAACACATCAAATAGAACTGAAACAAATCCTGTATGTATGATTGTATGTCAAAATTATGTTCCCACATTCATTTGTTCTTAAGTGATGACGTCATTATTTTCTCTACGTGGCAACTCCACTTCCCCCCCCCCCGCCTTATTTTTGATAGATCTCCCCACCGGTCAAATAGTGATCTAAAACAATTGGTGCCTCACATACATATAAAGATCGAACATTCAGAATTTTTTATAATGAAAAAAACATCATTATGAACAAATTACCTAAAGGAAATGTTCAAATTGCCCACCATTAATCAATTAACATTGACCAGGACGCCTGTAAACAATTTTTTATCGTACGCTCAATAATTCCGGTCCGTTACTTTCAATTTCTGAACGAATCCGAAACTTTAAATCGTGTTAATGGTTTAGCCTAGTAATGTAAACTCGCGATTTCATATTAACCCATAGAAAGAAATCTAGCGGCGTTAACTCAGGTGATCCCGCAAGCCACTCAAACGGTGCTCGCCGCCGTAACCATCTAACATTTCGTCAAGAAACTGCCGGATTCGTAAGCCAAAATGAGGATGAACTCCAATGCTGGGGTAGGCGCAACAGGATCTTCATGGTTTGGTAAAAGAATTGCTATTATTTTATATTACCATTTAAATGATAAGCAGATCTTCTAAAATAAAAAGGGTAAAATAGGGGTTGATTTATAAAAAATATAATGATGACGTCATCACTTAAGAACAAATGAATATCAGCAAATATATTTGACATAGATATGTGCATTTTAAAAAAATAAAATGACGTAATTCAGGATGTTTACAAAAAATACTTTGATTGAGCTTTATTTGGTATGTTCCGTACATTTGATGCGCACTGTATATTAATAACTTCATCGATAGTTTTTAGGAGGAGATTCGTTATAACTCTTCTACTTTGAGTGCTTTATCTCATTCAAGAGGTATCCCCCTCCTCTCGATTCCTTCATTGAACGATTTGAACGTATCACATACATACAGGTCACCATAAAGTAAGTTCCGAAGCATGGAAAGTGCAGATATTTCATCCCCAGAAAAGATTTAACAGAAATAATGCTGTGCTGGCTTGCCATTGTTTTGAGATGGAGAACTACCGTTAAAAATCTGATTTTCTAATATTAGGCAACTAGAACCTAGACCCCTAGCCTAGAAGCCGAGAGCCGCCTTATTGTAAATATATTTCAATATTATTATAGCCGTTTAAATTAAGCAAACATACAAAAATCGTTGGCCACCAGTGCGTTGATTAAATTTAATTATACTTCTGTATAGCAGGGGGTACGTCCTAAGAAACAGTCTTATATCTTATTGTATATAATACGTGCGCCTCTCTTCCCTTCACATGACCGAAGCTGGCCGCGGTCTGCATGAAATGTTCACCAACGTTAATTGAGCAGTTAGAAATTGTTGGAGAGTTTAACTTGTTGACGGTCAACTTCCAAGCACGCACCACAATAATTGAATAAGCAGCTTAATATTCACTTAGGTATATGTAACACCATTATTGAGCCCATGGCAATAATAAATTATGACTACATAACTCTGGCAATAAATTAGGAGTACGTAAATCAATATTTAAGTGGGTACTCATAGCCCCATCACCATGCATGGTTCTATTAATAAATAATGACCACATATCTTCGACTATAAATTAGATGCACACAACTTAATAGTCAATTAAATACGCATGGTACCATTACTGAGCACACAGTTCAAATAAGAAACTATGACCACACAACTATGATAATAAATTAAGAGCACCCTTAGTCAATAATCGGTTAGGTACACGCAATGCCATTACCAAGTATGCAGCGTTAATAATAAATTAAGATTACATAATTGTGACAAATCCATAGTTTTACCTTTTTATACCATAATTGCATATTTTGATGGATTCTAATCAATGCTGCATATTTCGAAAAACTTAGACATATTTGAATTTTATATATTTTATATATTTTACGTGCATTGTAAATCAAATCCCTGCTTGCAGAGTTAAATGTTTAGCATACTATGCTTGTGTTGTTGAATTAATTAGAACCTAAAGTGAAAAGAACACAACACTGGCAATAATTACTGTAATTCACAGGTACATATTTCTATAATTTTCAATTGCTGTGCGCAGATAGAATAGAACACATGAAAATACAAAGATGATAAACATACGACGTTGTTGCATATTACATGGAGTTTGTTATCTTGAAATTAAAAAGTTTTCTTCATAAGTTTGCCAAGTTTTCAATTTACTTCGATTTCCTCATCTTATTGTAGAAAACTTCTCAAAACTTAAACACAGTAATTAAGGTAAACAGAAACATTAAGAAAACGGTTCTCAACATTTTCGTTGTTTAGGAAACATTGCTTTTTACGGGAATATACTAAAAATATTTACATTCGACATTGTAAATCTACAAGAACAAGTATTTATCTTATATATATCTTATATTATTATTATTATTATATACTATCTTATATTATATAAAAAACAAATTTATCTTATGAGCAGTGTAAGCAGAAGCAGTTGATAGATATTGATAAATTATACAAATACTTGGATTTTAACGACATTTATTAATAAATTTTCCTGTAGTGTTTTCCGGCTTCGATAACGTTTAGTACATGAAAATAAACTTGAATTTTTTATCATTGTCTTTGCATATTTACGAAAGTAATTATTCTTATTATGCTCTAATTTTCCATCAGATCACAATCGTAATAACATTTAAATAAGTTACAAAAATGATATTTATACACAATGTGTTCTATTTAGTGCATGGAAATGATGCAATGAAATGGCTGCAAAGCCGCTTTAGCGTCATTTACCCAAATCGGCTGCGAAAAATTCTATAGAAAGAAGGACACCGAATTAATTTAAAAATATTAGCACATGCTGAAATTTCCATACCTTTCCTCGACGTTCCAATGCAACACATCATTTTGTGGTGTTAATTTGCGATACAATTCGTTGAATACTAGTTCCTGGATAGTCGTTGACAAGATCTAAAATTTCCTCTCTAAAGCCTGAGTTAGCTCAACCCTTGGTAGTTGCTTTTAAAGTATTTAATTCAGGTATCTGACGCTTAGGCAATATTTTAACGCATCGTCTTACCGCTGTTAAAAATTATAGTAGTATTCCCCAGAAACTAAACATGTATCATTCATTTCGCTTAAATAATATTAATAGAACATTTCACACTTTTTATCTTTGGGGTCAGTATTTCGTAGCACGACACCGTGGCCTATATGTTCTCATGCACCTTCGGTCTGTAGTATAGGCTTAAGATTGGCAGCTTTGGTACTCTAAAACAGCGGTCGCCAACCATTCGGACCTCACGGACCACTGAACTCATAATACTGAATCCCGCGGATCATTTATATGAATTTTTTTAAAGAGTGCATACATACATCTACAAAATAATGATCTTAAAAGTTTCATTTTATTGATATGGAATGCAGTTGTTTAAATATAACAAAATTATTAGTGTATTGGTGTTTGTTTGAAATAAGTTTACGGACTCGGTACCTATAGTAAATATAGTTTGTTATTTTGAAACAGTTTTACTTTGTTTTTATGGCATTCCACCACTAACCTAGAGTTTAATATATTGCCTGACAGCACTTTGAGCGCTGCCTGGCTATCTGCCAGGATATAGAGTTTCCTATTGGTACAGTGCAGTATAATTTGAGCACAAGCCAAATGCGCCATTATTTCTGCGTGAAATACCGTGGCATGGTTTCTCTGGTTAATGTTTACATCATTACCCATTCGAGTTTCAAATGTAGCTAACCCTGTGCAGTTTTCAGTTTTTGGATCGGTCTGTGTATCAAATATGTCCATTACAATCTCTCGTGGCTCATCTTTGCTCCAGTCGTCGTCTCGTTGTTGTATGATGACCTTAAACGATATGCTGAAGTCAAAGATAGATGTTACTCTGTCTTGGTGTGTCGCTATGATATGTTTCTGCATGTTGTAACGCCTAGTTGGCAACAGCAATACTACTGACTACTAAGTGCAATAATAAAAACTACCGGTAAGTTCCAGGTGTCGAGAGTAAGGGTCGACCAGCTCAAGTCGAAGAAGGGGGGCGTTAAATAAAAAGCCTAGGCGCCACCTGTTTTGAAAAATTTAACCTTATCCCTCGACGATGTCACGATGGATAAAACAGGAACCTCCCTGGAATCTAACTTACCTTTGATGATTGCTAACTTAGAAAAACTATGGGGAAAGAAAAACACAATCAAACAAGAAAGTCCGGACAATTAAACTTTTAATGCACAGCAAACGACAACAAGATCAACATACTGGAAGATTAACAACATGGTAACACACAAAATTATTAAAAGAGAACCAATTTTATATAAATCAACAAAATAATTTAAAGGCCGCAATAAAGCGAAAGAACAAATTTAAGTTGTAATAATACTCAAAGTACAAAATCTAAACAACGCGACTAAATTACCAAGTATTCGAAGTCGACGAGATCTCGTTACTAAATACCTAGATTCAAACATAATAGATCTAACAATGTAATTCAATAAAATTTTTAACCTTTCGCAATATTTCCCAAAATTTAAATTATAACAAAGTAAAAAGGTTTGACTACAATTTCCAAATTAAAACATGAAAAGTACAGATTTAAATTACAACAAAAATCTGACGACGATTTGCAAATTAAACATGAAAAGAACAGATTTATCGAACGCACCTGGTATAAGTTCAAAAATTCAAATTGTTATTAGCACGGAACATTATCATGCGCACATACCCGTGGAAACACATTGCTGATATCGATGCTACGAACTTCGCTGCTCTCTGCGATAAACGAATCCACTGAACGTTCGCCAGACCTCATCTGCTTCATATTAAAGAAGGTGACCATGAATGCAAAATAACTCCAAATTAAATGTTGAAGACTCCAGCGGGAATAATTTCCAAACGGTAGGAAGTCCATACGGAAAAACACGCCTAAATAAATTCAAGGAAAATTGCAATAACAAACAAACAAAAGCTTAAATTTCATTTTTACCGAACGATGAAATTTTCGGCGATAGGGAACCTCTAGGTCAATGGCACAATCAAATTGGGCAAAAACCCTAGGAAAATTAACTCTTATACACGTCCTAGCGTTCCTCCAAAGAGGGCAACCAAACCCAAGGAACGACGGCATAAGGAAAAATTCCTCTAACAACTACGGTCTTAAATTGGGAGATCCATCCCTAGCTTACAACAGCTAACTAGAACCGAAGCTACGTGCACTACCACGAGGATTTCTCAACTAACTTCCCCGATCCGCGTAGCATACGACCAGAAAGTAAAAGGTAAACGAATGCAAGTCGAAAAGTTACGAGTTTGAAATTCAAATAAATCCAAAATATTCAAAAATATATGCAACCCAAATTGCGAAAATGAAAATCTAAAGCAAAACAATGAGGCGTACAAAATCGGAACGTTACAATGTGCTTAAAAATCTTTGTATGGATTTTAGCGATGCCCATACAGCTTCCATATCCGTCCGTTTTCAGCCATATACCCTCATTTATCCATAGCTCAATTTAGGGGGACTTTGAATGCGGCCGTTTGAGTTGCGGTTATCGTTCTAGTGATGCCTAGGCAACCCAGCCGTTGTAATTTGTTTAGCGTTTTTTTTTCAGGTTCGTCCGAATACTTATGGAGTAGAAGCTGCTTTTTGATTTAAACGAAATAAACGCCATTTCCCAACGGTTGCTAGATAGATCTTAGAAGTACTCTACAATTTCTTGCTGATGAGAACGGTTATGTCATAAATGTCTTTTTTAATGCCCAGTATGGGTGACACCCCCGCAGACAGACTCTAATCATCGACGCTTCTACGGTTACTTCGTTGAGAGTTGTTAATATTATTTTACTTTCTAGCACGATCCTTATCCAATAACAAATCACTTGAGGACTCCCACGCTTTCTTACAGCCTACTAATAAATTTAATGGAGGTACTTTTAAATGATAATAGACAGATTGGTGTTAGTGAAGTGGAGAATTCACTATTGCACCATCTCTAGTCAATCATTCCACTAGTTTCTTCAGGGTTTTTACCATATACGATGTTAGATTTATAGGCCAGTACGACTTCGCTGAGATGTAGCTTTCTTGCCCTACTTTAGGTATAAATACCGCCCTTACCTGCTTTCAGCGTTCTGGAATATATCCTAAAGCCCGACTGACCCATAGCATTATGCAAACACGTGAGGGTAAAGTTTCCCGCTGTGGGAATGCAGAGTAGATACAATCTTCGGTTGAAGCTTTGATTGGCCGAAGTGTGTCTTAACATCTCTTTAGGTTTTGATAAATTATGTTTTCCGATTTTCACTTCTCCCTAGCGACCCTAGCCGGGGTTGCATTTCATACTAACCAGTCACATTAGATTCAATAATTATTGTTATGTACAATTTAATGGAAGTAACAGAATATAGATGGATTAGTTTTGCTTATTTCAATATGTATATATAGTTTGTGAAGATCGATATTTAGGTTGAAGTTTTTCAGGAATTTCTTTGCCCTCAGGTCGTATTGTCTTATTCTACCCAAAATATATCATGGTGTGATTTTAACATCTTACGGCAACTTTATTACAATTTTCTTTATTATTAATACGTAGTTATTTACTATACTACAGCATTTTAAATTATCTTAAAAAAACTAAGAAAATGTAACTTACTTAAATTGGATATTTTGAAACGTACTTTCTAAACGTAGCCATTGTTTGAATTATATTAACGGAAACCACCATAATTGATTTTCTATTTCGTTGATTTTTATTGAAATTATCGGTGCAATAGGTCTATAACTTCTTACAAGTTCGATCATTCTAACCCCAACCATTTTGGCGTAATTGCTGTCTATCTGTTTTCCTTCAGCGACGTTGAAGGGCTGTAATTTTTTAGGGAAGCATTTTTATATAATAATATTTAGGGCCAATCGCCATCATCTTGATCCAGGAATATGTATTTTATTAAAATATTAAACACCTTGTAAATAATAAGCGCGATAACTCTTTCTCCAGGGCAAACACAAGGGTTGACTCTTAAAAGCGTACCTAATAACAGTTAAAATAATAACACCCAGCATATTTACCATATTAGGCTAAGCGTTATGTTCTAATTTAAAAAGTGTCTATGCGGGCCTAAGTATTTATCTGAAGAAGAGTTTAACTAAGTTATAATAGGGTTTTAGATTAGACAATATTCTAAAAACTAGTGGCGTGTGGATTACTTTAAACATAACTGAAATAAGTATTTCAATCTGTTATCTGATTTTCTGTGAAACTTTTCAGCGTAGGCTTCGTATTTAATAGATTTTAATATGTTTCGTCCATTAAGTGGACTGTGAATCTTCTCATTATATGGGAACGCACCCTTTAGTAATATAAGTCGACGTTCCTCAGTTTAAGGCCGGGACGCCCTAGCGAAGCGTTAATAAATTGTGTAAGGGGCAATAAAAATATATCGACTTAAAACAGACTTTGTGTGTAATACAGTGTAATAAATTAACTGCTAAAATTATTAGAGCGCTTTCCTCACTAATACACCCCATTTACAACGTATTTATAGGGAAACTAATAAGCCGCTACATAAATAATAATAAAGCCGCCATTTCCCGCTCTATTTGTGATGATGTATTACCGCTGAAATTAAGTTATTCGTTCTTGCCAACTTTCTTATTTGGTTTCAGGTCGGACTTCTTGCGCGTTCGAGGGTTCGACGAGGAGATCGTCGGATGGGGCGGTGAGGACGTCATGTTGTACCGGAAGTACGTGCGCAGCCACATGAAGGTGATCCGCGCCACCGACCCCGGCATCTTCCACATCTGGCACCCTAAGGTCAGTCATCTATCCTATGGTCGCTTGCGAGATGTTACCTGACAAATTTAGGAGCTACGTCTGGAATACCTGATGAGCGTTATCTCTTATCCGCCGCAATATCGGTCTCATTTTGCCTGATTCGAGATTTATGCGAAACAGTTTCTTTTCCCAACTTAGACAGGAAGATACACGTACCTTCACGACTTTCTCTTTGTCGGAAGACGTTGCCGGAATTGTAAATCTGAGAATAATAAATTCTCGTTAGTTATTGCACATACTGATTCGAGAAACTATCTACGAGCAATTGCGTTTCTTTTATTGAATGTACAGACCTCGTGTATTGCGGAAAGCTATGAAAACTGTTTCTCTCCTTCATAAACAACAATATAACAATTTAATATATATCACGGAATTTCGACAAGGGGTAAAATATTCAACTTATTCTAGTGACTCTTAGTATAATGAAATTGGTGTACATTACATTTTTCTGTAACAACATGAAATTGAAAGTAAAAGCGTGATTTTGCTCAAAGAAGTTTCCGCGAACAAAAGGTGGGGCAAGTAACTCGGTGGTTCTTTAGTTCCGAAGACGTTTGTTCAAAAGGTCACTCGACCGAAAGGTTGCTCAAAGTTTGAAAGACGTTGAGTCAAAGAAAGTCCCGTTTGAAATCTTTCAAAGCATTTTGCAGTTACTTGCATGGAAAGGTCGTTAAAATGACAGGCATTCAAACATAGTTTAGTTCCAGAGAAATTAATGTAAAAGCAAATTAGAAAATCTTTTAATACAATTATGGAATAAAAATGTTTAAGCACGAGAGGTATTTCAATTAGCAATATATTTGTGTTAAAGAATGCTCTAAAAGGAGAGGCAATTAAAAACTCGGTCTAAGACATCTTGCTCAAACAAAGTCGGCCCTAGCATAAAGCAACTTCGGCTTCTGCATAACCAGAAAATAGATCAGGTTGTCCCAAATTCTTGGAGATTCAGGTTCAAAATTAAATTGAAATTTGAGCGGATAACTTCTCCTGGATTTGCCCATGTTTTCAGTAATGATTTCTATAAATTTAATTTGCAAAATAGGAACAACTAATTATTCTCGGCTCTACTAGAGCTTACATATATGTAATGTTATATCCAAATCTATATCGAATATGGATATATTTAAAGTGAGTTCGAGGAAACGATATGAACTTCAATTTAATTAATAGGTATACTTATACTTTTATTAAATATACATTGTGTCCCAGAATCGGTAGGTTACCATGGGTATTTCTTATTGTTAAAGATAGAGATTTATTTAAATCGGCAAAGTTGTACAGTTTTTAGTACTGATTCAGATGCCGTTGAGAAAAATTAAAATTACGAACAGTTTAGAAGTTATTTCCATAAAACTGAAAATCGCTATTTTATTTACAATCAAGTACCTCTGTACTAGGGATCTCGATAGGGCATTGTGAATATGCGCTGTCAGTCGAAGTGACAGAGAAATGTGGTCCGATCGGCTGCGTGGTCGAACCCCGGCTGAGGCGACCGTATTTCGCTTAGTTAAGTTTAGGGGGCATGTTGCATGAATAGCTAGTAAGTAAGGGACGCCCGCAACCCCCTGAAGTAATGCGAAAGCGTTTCGCGGGGAGGGGGTTGGGTAGTATGAATAAATGAAACAAAAAGTACCTCTGTAATAATAAAAGATATGCACAAATGTTTCATGTCAAAGTTATATGATATATAAGTTGTGATACATCATTGAGAAAAATAAAAAAATACTACATAACCATGTAAAAATCCATCCAATATAGCGTCCAAAATTGTGAGAATGTTGCTAAAAATATCTTGCAAATCACCTTCTTGAATTTTATTTTACATTATTTATAAGTATGCTTAATCAAATCAAATAACTTTCACATGAAACATTGTTTCATATTATACAGGGTGTCCCAAAACTCCTGGGAGCTACCACGTATTCTAGAGGTCAAAAGAAGTCGATTGGACCCAACTTTGTCATATACCAAAATGTACCGCTTGCCCGTGAGAGGAGTTCAAGGTTTACTTAAAAAATCACATTTTTGTATGCTGTTCAGAAACGTGTGAACCAATTTTAATGAAATTTGGTACCTGGGCACTTCAAAGGAAGCCAAAGGAAACCCAAAGAAAATTGGAGAAGGGTTAAAACCACCCCACCCCCTGATAAATTTGTTCAGAATTTTTTTAAGGATGATGATACGATTCTATGTTTTTTTTAAGGTGAAGACTTATTCATTAGCTTCATTTTTTGACTCTTGTAAAAACT
>JABXWE010020893.1:0-15848 GCA_014611495.1 Limonius californicus | reverse complement strand
CGGATTCGACGTTAAACTGTAGGTCCCCCGTATTTCTACCTTAGCGCTGAGGAGAAACACGTGGCAGAGAAGAGGCCGATGCCCAGCAGTGGGACGGAAAGGCTGTTGATGATGATGATGATGATGAGAGTATTATTTAATAGCATTGTAAATAGTAAAGAACAGATGATACTTCTTGTTGTAGCAATGAATTCTACCAAAGTTGTTTTTTTTTCTATTCTATAGTTTTCACAGTAATTGCAGTTTACTTATTTTTTTGTATGCTGGGACCATTAAGGAACCTCTTGGGGGGCGAGGGGCGGAAGCACTTAAATGATTTCAACTTCGTATAGGAAAAATCTTAATTACTCCATCCACACCAGTATAGGAGGTCAGTCGGGTTGCCCACCAGAATGTTCAATCCTTCTTTAACCAGTAACAGCCATATAACGACGTGAAAGTCAAAGCATATTAGCAGAAGGGGAGTTTTGTAGATAAAGTTGTCCTACTATTCACTTGTATGACCCAGATCCTGGGTCCCAGGAGAACCACGAAATGCTTGATAACCGATAGGCGGCCAGAGGAATCGAGCCCTAGATCTCTTAAATGAAATGCAAACGCGTTATCACTAAACCACTTTGTGTTTGTGTTTGCGGAGGTTGTCCATGATCGGTCCTCGGTGTAAATCTCTCGTGGTACAGTTTTATAGGTTTCTCATTGAGAAAAGGGTCTAACTCTCCAACCAAAGTGAGGGAACGTGAGTTCTTTTCGGCAAAGTACTTTACGATTCCCTCGTCAATTATGTAATCTGGGTTCGTCTCGATAATGAACGCATTATACAGTATCCCCCCTGATTCGAGCTAATCAGGGGGTGACCTGGTCTCTTCTGGGTGACATACGCAAGCTGTAGCTTTCTCTCCTTAGAGTTAAATAACCCCCTTCAGCGAAAGGATCTGATGCGTCGGTGACACTTCTTAGCCATAAGTTGAGATGGTGAGTTTCCTAGTTACGAAAATAGGTGGAGTGTGGACTTTGAGTCAGGCCCAATGCGTAATAGTGGGTGAACTGTTTTGTTTCTGGGTTAGGTGTGTAATTCTTAACAAATGTTGTTTCGACATAACATTTGTGTACTGGGCTATTTTTGTAGAAAATTGAAGATTCTCTTTTTCTCAAATTTTAACTTCTTAGTACCTCTTCCTTAATGTAAATAATTTTGGTAGTATTGATATCTTCTGTGTTAGTTTGGGTACTATTTTCTTATCTAAAATCTATAAGATCGAGTTTAGTGACCAAAAAAATTAGAATTATGTTTACACAAAACCACATGTAGACTAACCTAAGCTAAGCGTTGAATTAGAGCATGCAAAGCAGTCATTAGCGATATATTTAAATTAAACAAATAATCCTTATAGGTCATCCTAACACAAGATTATTTATAACTCATGGTGGGGCACTCAGTACTCAAGAAGCAATGTATCACGGGGTTCCAGTAATCAGCATTCCATTTTTTGGTGATCAGTATGTAAATACACAACAAATGAAGGATAGAGGAGTTGGTGAACACATAGATATCACCCAGAAACTTACAGCTGAATATGTATACGAAAAAATTAAATCGGTTTTGGATTCAAAAAAGTAAGATATAGTAGCAAGATATTGCTTTAATTCCATACCGTTTGATATTAATTAATCTTATTGTTGTAGATACACAGAAAACATGCGTAAAATATCGAAGTTGTATCGGGACCAACCTCAGACAGCACTTGAAAGAGCAATATTTTGGATAGAATATGTATTACGCCACGGTAATGCTGAACATTTAGCTCTTCCTACTAGAGACATGCCACGCTATCAAACTAGCAATTTAGATATTTTAGTAGTTTCGTTACTTGTTATAATGTTAATATATTCAATTATTATGTTGATATTTACATGTTGTAGATTTTACTATTACCATCTAACAAACAGTATTATAATGAGTCGGGTAGCATACTTTATATATGATTAATGAAGTATTTATATTTAATATTGCAAATACAAAATTATAATCTTTAATTTTACTAAATTCTACTACCCATTAGGCTGTTGTGACACGACACCAAATTTTCTACCAAATTCTGTAAAACATGTATGACACGAACTAGAATTTGGAAGATATTCTGTTTGTGCGCATGCGCCAATAGTTCAGAATTACAATGACATCTATTAAAGAACTGACAAAGTAATCATGTGACTGATAGTATAGAATTCTATCAAGGTTTCATAATAATTGTTTACTATTGTTTAGATAGCCACCAATCGGTAAATTTGTAGGCGCTTTGTGTTGCATTATTTTTCTATGATTTTGTGTGCGTTTATCGTGATTATAAGTGAGGGCAGGGTTAAGGCTATGTGGTACCCTGTTTAGCGAGCCAGTAAAATCATTGTTTTTTCTTCATAAAATAGATGTTAACAACAAATGCCTACTAATACACGATCAATATTAGTTCTATTTGTTGGTAATAAAAAATTAAAGTTTAATTAACAGTAGTTTAGAAAATAGAGTTTTAGCTATGATTTAGAGTAATTTTGGGCAGATGGCGTCCAGAATTTGCTTGCACACTTACAATACCATAATCTAGGGTATGACAAAATTATGAAACAAAATTTCAATTTTAAAGCCTTTTTTTATTGATTTTAAAATCTAAGATTGAAAAATTATACCTAATAATGTAAATTACGGATCTCACTGTAAACCTATTATGTTCATATTTTGTCATACCCTGGTCATAATCTATTACTTCTCAGTGCATGTTTTCAAAATTCAATTGGATAAAAAATACGCTTAAACATAGCTAAAAACTAATCAAATATTCTAGCATTCAATTAACAGAGAGGATGTTTTTAGAGAGAGATAGCTTGCATGACCAAATTTATGTTACCTGGAAGTTGACAAGGAAAACCTTAAGTTACGATGCTTAGCAGGGATTACCGGAATAGTCCAAAGGGTTACTCATCAGTCTATGTATTTTGCACCACAAAATGTTGGAAAGGAAATTTTATTCTCACACAGTTTTCGTAAGTTATGGCTATTTTCGAATCATAAAAAAAAAAACAAAAAATGCATTAAGTTGAAGCATTGATATTCCAGCTACAGGTTGTGGCGAATTTGTCCTGCTTGCTTTCCCATTGTTTTTCTTAGCACATTTTTATTTTAGTTATTGACAACTTCGAATAATCATTATCATTTCCATGAAATTGCAAATTAGAAGGAAACGAGCACCAAATATTCGGATGACTAACCGACATTACTGTTGTTTACTTAATATAAATACCAAGCTTAGACAAGGTAGTTAGTGTAATTTACATTTCCAGTCTAGCTCTTCGGTTGCTCAATTTAAGTACTGTCGACAGTATTTTGATTTTCATTGTTGGTGTACGGTTTTCGTTATAATTTTTGTGACATGCGAAGTACTTGCATAGTTCGAAAACGCGGAAAAGTGTCCAAAGCGCAACGACAGCGACAAACACGGGTATTTAAAATTGTTAGGCTACGTAAGTATTGCTAGATATACGTACCACAAAAATATTTGTTATCTGGGTTGCCTATATATGAACCTGCGAGTTTTACAGATTTGAGATGGGTACCACATAGCCTTAACGTCGCCGCGGCGGCGTAAATACATTTATCTCTCTGCCCTCTGTGATCACTAATGAACACTAAAAATTGCTCGTTTGCCCATCGAGACAACGCAGATCTGAACAAAAGTTTGCAGATTTTTGAGATGTACAGACATTTGTACAAAACGTTGCCCACAGAATCCTATAAATACGCAACAGTATTTTGTAGAAATACTTTGTACAAAATTTGGAACAGATTTCTCTTAATAACTACTTCTAAGCCGTTACTTTTGACGTATGCTGTATCAGGCATAATTTGTTAAATCAAAATGCAACTCTAAAAGCAAAGCAAATGTTTTGATACGAATTTCCACTGCAAGATTTAAAGATACTTGAAGGTTTATTTTTTTCATCTATTATTTCGCTGAACTGTTCCAAACGGTTTTGTGGTTGTGCGGTCTACTGGTTTTTATTTCTCCTGCATGCTGGAGAAAATAGTAGCTATTACTGGTGAATAATCTGATCCAATGTCGTCATTTGATTTGATTGTTAAATATCCCGGAGCAAAACCCTTGGTAACCAAGAAATACAGGCAAACTGGGATCTTCCCTGGGTCGGTTGGCCAGTAAGTCGGTTTGTATGTTAACAGATGACACAAGCATAATTCTTGCATCACCTGGTCGAGCACTCTTCCTCTTCCTGGCGCGGTAAGCCTTGATCTCTAACTTGTGTTCTTTTCGTTAAAGTACCTATCCGCCAGCTGCAAATCTATTTTTTAGGGTACTTAAATAGTTTGTGAATATTTCTTTGCTTGCTCTGTAGTTTTCTTTAAATGCTATGCTAAAGCCCTGATAATTGGTGTCAAAAAATGTGCTATGAGCTATTTCGTATCTTATTTTTATAATATTATCAAAAATAGAATTTGTTAATGTAAATGCTATGATATTTTTGAATTGAATTATTGTATAATAGTATTAATTTTAAATTGATAAAAAATTATAGACAGACTAAATAAATTCAAACATAGGTAATACAAATTTTAACATTTTTAAATTTTAGGGTAAATGTTAAATATTTATAATGTTGCACGAAACTCTTAAAATTTTCAGGGTATGTATGAAATATCTATAATTATTATTGGTCAAATCGACAACAAAACAAATAAATAAAAATACTACCAATCCACCAAGACCTATCTTCCTGGACTGACACTGGCTTCGACTTCTAAACTTGATGCCAAATCAAATAGTTTTAAAATTCAGTATTCAATTTTGAATAGAGATCATTAATTTCGATTGTGAAATATGTCTTTTGAATTAAAATATTTTATTCTCAAAACAATAATATAAACCTTTTCCTTCCTTCTTATTCTAGCATATTTTCGTTTATTTTTAAATTTTAAATTTTCGACTGGACGAGTTTTGGCATTGTTGAGAACATACCATGTTTTCTCCTACCACGAATCCGGCTAATTTCGCTGAGATGGATCAGGACCGGATCAAAACAAGTAGAGGGCCGGGGGTTGCCCATATGCGGTTTAGGTTGTGTAGTGGTTAGAGCACTTGCCTATAGGTCCAAGAGATGCGGGTTCGATTCCGGTCGAGGTCGCTGAGATTTTTCTGGCGGGGAATAAGTAATGCCGTATAGGTCCCGTGACACTACAGTGTGCAACACGTTAAAAAACATGAATGTAGTTGGAACTACCCCAGACAGACAAAAGTTGTAGTTATGGTGTACAAGAGCTTCAGGGCGGTTTTAATCCATTAGGCCAACTAGGCACAATGCCTAGGGCCTACGAAGGTCTTAAAACGGCCCTGAAGAGCTTCAATGCACAGAGCTGCTTGGAAACCGTCCAATCAAAATATAAATCCAAATACAGAGATGCTTTGTTGGTATTCTTTTGGGGGAGATCTAGAGTGACTGCTTTATTGATTACTTTCCTTGCTTTGGAAATTTTGGGGTGCATCAGTTTTTGTCATGGAATGCACAATAAAGACCACCCATAAATCACTAATTTATGATTTCACTCTACACTGTGTATACCTGCAATTAATTAATCACAATCTACACAGAGCGTATTGATTGTAATAAGTAGACAGTGCGTTTTTTTAAATACAGCATCAATAAATTGTATTCATAATTCTGCATCTTCTTTATATACAGGGTGTATCAGAAATAGGTACAAATATTAAATCCGATGGTAGATTACAATGTATACAAACTAGAAAAAATATTTTTGGCAATGGGACCCTTAAGATATGAGAAAATAATAATTGAAAATTTGACACAAAATTGTTTGAGTACCGCAGGATAATAAGAAAAATTTGAGTTCAAAGACATGTTATGCAAAGGAGAGTAAGATAGAAGTGCAAAAATATTTCTTATCACCTGCCACAAACCAGTACTATTAGGTAGGTCACTAATTTCTATTCAGTCTGTTGTTGTTATCACAAGCCAGACAAGTTTTTACGTGTTTGTCACTTTGGATTTACTTTACAATTAGGTAATAACCTTCTACAGCTTAAATGCATTTTCTATGTATCATCAGCAGTTCTCAAACAAAATTTTATTTTATTTATTAATTCAAATAAATAAACTTAATGATTTTTGAAAAATGAATAGTACCATTGAATCTACTATTACTGGTTTAAATATTTGTACCAATTTCTGATACGCCCTGTATAACTGAAGTTGTATTCGTTAAAGTTTCGGAAATTCCAATTGTAAGCTTGGAATTTGGAACATATTGTATATTTTGACAAAAATCCAAGCGAACTGTTGGAAATTACAAATAGCCATTGATTGTTTATTCGTTAGTGGAATGCAATTATAATAGCTAAGTGTCCCTTTTTAAGACGGAATAAATACATTCCAAATTTCATCAAAACCAAAACTTAAGTTGTACATTAAAAACAGCATTGCGTGATACCTATGTTATATTATATTTAATTTAGGCAGCTACTGCGTGATTACATGACCAACAATTTTTTCAGCGTTTCCGTGTCATTTGAAGGTTTTTAGTTCTAATACTATTACAATTGATCGAATATTACCTCAATTCGATGGCAATTAATTGTGATTTCCGCTGTTAATAATTAGTCAAGATCAGTCAAATTAATATTAAGCTTAGAATTATAAATTCTTAAGGTGTTGTTGTTTTTACATGACTTGAATATTCCGTTTAAATTAAAATTTTTTAGTGATAACCTTCAACTTGTATTACAACGTAGTCTGTAGTGTAACTAATTTCGTCACGTAGTACTTTAAATTAACGACAATGCCATGCTATTATGTAACAAAATAAATATCAATAGAATAGTTTTTGCTTTAGCTTGTAGTGATTGCGTGAGTAGCAATTACAGATTGTCCGAGACAGTTATTCCGGTCTACCATTATAATGTTTATTAAAGTGCAATTAATATTATTTGCGGTTGCGGTATTATCAAACCTTACATTATGCAAAAATATTTTATATTTATCGCCTTTAGCGTCACCGAATCATCATATATGGAACAAAATGCTGTCAATGGCATTAGTTGAAAAAGGTCATAATATACCCATATTAAGTCATGATAAAGAAAAAACCCCAACTAATAATTTTACGGTTATAACCACAGAAGGAGAGACAAAAACCTTTTGTTTATTTGATGGCACTGTCGCACATACAGGGTGTTGAAAAATAGCGGTCTACAAAGATTGCTATCTTACGCGAATGAGTGAATAGAGGATGGTAAAAAAGATTTAAGCCGCAATCCCATAAAACAGAAAACCAAGGGACAGTCCGATAAATAGGTGGAAAGATATGATGCAAGACGAACTAAAACGGTTACGTATGGAAAACTGAAGCGGGATGATGAATGATAGAATCGAATGGAGAAGGGTGACAAAAGAGGCAACTATTCAATATGAATAGGATGGTCGAAGTAGAAGAAGAAGAAAAATAAGTGTCGTAAATGAGGTAGCGGGTTCTACGTGTGAAAACATCTTAAAAAGTTCAAATAAACGTATGTCCGAAAACGCTTTGTTTCCGAGTTATAACATTGTTCAGGTACTAGAACTCCAATAAACTTGTAGCTAAAATATTGATTTTTATTATTTTATTTCTATTACTAACAAAGTTATCAAACTATTTGGGTGGATGTAAACCAACATGATTGTTTCAAACTAGACAACAAGAACAACCGATCGATGTCCATGTGTAGGTAAACATTGTTGGGGATAAACTGACAAGGCCTCACTTTTTTGTGACAAGTTAACAAAGGAGCTGTACGCACAGTTTATGCAGAATGAATTACTATTACAGTTGAAAAATGTTCCACTGGCCACAAGGCAACAAATGTGATTCGTGCATGACTGTGCTCCACCGCATTTTAGTCGTCTCATAAAGCATTTTCTCAGCGAAATTTTAGTGGTCAGTGGATGGGTAAAGGAGAACCTACAGCGTGGCCCCCACGCTCACCTTGTTTAAATCCGCTTGATTATCACATTTGGAGTCATCCCAAAACGTTAGTGCACTCAACGCCTGCTCGTGACCTGCTTGTACGAGTACTGAAATCCTGCTATGCAATTCCCAACACTCCAGGAATCTTCGAACGTGTTTGGCAAGCCATAAGCAGACGCGTTGATTGTTGCATACATGTTTAAGGAGCGTATTTTGAACATTTATTATGGCATTAAATTGCTTTTAAATAAAGTTGATAAAACCAATGTTTTAGCAATATGTTTATTGGAGTGCTAGTAACTAAAAAACTTTATAACTCGGAAACGAAATATTTTCGGAAATATGTACATTAAATTTTTTTTAAGTTTTCGCATATAAATACCGTTTTATAACACCTACTTTTTTATCATTTTGTATATGTTTTAGTAAATACATACAGCTCTAATCTTAAAATTGCAATTGATTCTATTATGGTTTCCACAATTGAGAGTGCGAACCTACTGTATTAAAATATAGGCAACCCACAATACATACATACCCGGTCTCGGTGGTAACTTGCTTATAGATTCAAAGGACTTGGGTTTGATCCTGGCTGAGGTCTGTGAGATTCTTTGGCGGGGAATAATCTGAAAGTGGGCTTTCTGTCGGATAAAAAGCCGTAGGTCTCATGATACTGGGATGTGTGGCACGTTAAAAATCACTATTGGTGATGTGTGAAGTGTATAGCGATGCTTGGAATACCGCGCAATACAAATAAATAAAATTAATACTAAATATATTACCACAGATAACAAGCCATTTCTGATTCACAATACCACCAATAAAAATGTTAATATCGCAGTACCTTGTGATATGTATTTTGGGTTGCCTATTCTTGAAATGATAGTTTCGTACTGGTCCGTGAATCACCCTGTATATGTATACTTAACATAACATTGCAAGACTAAATTAGTTATATTTTTTAATTTTGTTAATTTTTATAAGCATTAAAAATCTGGTTTGTATTTGGATAAACAAAAATATTTTAAAAATATTTCTTTAAAATATTGGAAGAAATGAAAAAAAAAAACAACTTTTCATTGGACAACGATTTTTAAACAAAATAGATTATAAATGTAAACTACGGAAACCATTGCTAAGCAAGGTAACTATAGGTAGACGAACTTTATATAGTAAAACAATTATTATTATTATTATTAGTGTCAGCCATTAAATCCCATTTTGAGCAAAGGCCTCCCCCATTTGGTTCCATAAGTTTCTATCATCTGTTATCTGCCACCAGTTCTTCCCGGCTGCTTCCTCTATCTCCTTTGACCATCTAGTGCTTGGGCGCCCTCTTTTTCTGCTGCCTTCACTTGGACACCATTTTGTTGCAATCACTGACCACCTTTTGTCTTTGATTCTTCCCAGATGCCCTGCCCACTTCCACTTTAGCACTTTGCACCTGTTTATTACATCAACTGTCCCTACTTTTTTATGTATATCCGTCACTTTTATTTTATCTATTAGTTATAGTTTCAGGATAGAACGTTCCATTTTTGTTTGTGTAACTTTTAACTTCTTTGATTGTTTTTTATTTAGCGACCATGTAATAACAATACGTTTATTAAATAATTCAAATGTAATCGTCTAAAATAGAATCGCGATTAAATTAAAAACGTTTTAGAAGTTATTTTGCGTTGTTCAGTTTTGTTACCATGTTTTTGTAAATCCCAGAATTAAGAGAGAGCAAATAATTCTTACAACTAACTCCACCCATTATACAGTCAGTTACACCTCCATATACTGTAATTGTATGAGTGGTCTGATGTTATACTAACATTGTTTGAACCAGGAAGTTAATTTGAAATACTTTTCAAGGCAGGTATTAAAGGCTATTTAAGAAAAATTCTGCTTCTTCATTTTTTGTTTGTTCCCGTGTATATGTTAGATATGGAACATATCAAAATAAAAAATTCTTTTTTCTGTATAGTAAACTATATATTAGTACATTAATTACAAGGTACAACTTCTAAGAGGAAGTTTTAAAATGGAAGAGTTTGTTGGTGCTAGCAGTTTGGTGACCATTAAAAGTATGCAGGATTACGCTGAATTTTGTGCAACTACGACATGGATAAAGAAGGTCTTGAAACCCTTTTGAACTATCCAAAACATTTTAAATTTGATTTAGTTATATATGATATGACTATCGTCCAGTGCTGGTATCCCTTCATCGAAAGATTCGGTAATCCACCGGTTATAGGAGTTACGGCATTTTTACTACCCCCACTTCTGTCTAACCTGTTTGGAAATCATTTGCCTACGTCGTATATGACTTTTTACAGCAGTGAATTTACCAATAAAATGAATATCCAAGAGAGAGTACTGAATTTTATTTATACTTATGCCGAAATATTTATAAGGAACTACCTTTACACATCAAAGGAATTTTCAATAGCGAAAAAACGGTTTGGTGACAACATTCGCCCGTTTTACGAAGTAGAACGCAATATAAGTTTACTTTTATCGAATACGGACCTTATTTTAAATTATCCCATAGCCTTGCCGCTTAACATTATACCCGTAGGAGGACTGCAAGTGAAACCACCAGGACTATTACCATCGGTAAGTTAAACTGGTAAGTGATAGACATGGTAATATTTTGAAATATATTTAGGATCTTAAGCATATCGTGGATGGTGCGAAACACGGAGTTATAATGTTTTCTCTTGGAAGTAATGTAAGATCGGCCGATTTAAAACTGGAACAAAGACAAGTTTTTCTAGATGGTTTTGCAAAGCTTCCCCAGATCGTTCTACGGAAATTTGAATTGGATAATTTGGAAGGATTACCTAAGAACTTTATAATTAGAAAATGGTTGCCATAGAATGACATATTAGGTTGGTGCAACTAAAGACTTTTATTTTATTAAAATATGGTAATACTACGCAAAAGAAATGTGTTTTCAAGTACGGTTTATAGTTTTGTAATTTACGTCCATTATATTAGGACTACTGTTCTAAATTTCAAAATTGTATTACATTTTCCTTCATTTACTGTAAAGATCAATGAAGCAAATGCAAACAAATTGCATATTGTAATCTGACAGGTCATCCCAACACAGGATTGTTTATAAGTCATGGTAGAGCGTTCAGTACCCAAGAAGGTACTTGTCATGGAGTTCCAGTTCTTGGTATTCCCTTCTTCGCTGATCAGAATGTAAACATTCGTCGGATGCAAGACAAAGGCATAGGTGAACATTTAGATATCTCAAAACAACTTACAGTAGATGAAGTATATGAAAAAATTCAAATGTTATTAGATTCAGACAAGTAAGTTATAAATTTGAAAACTTTACTGAATTTTGTTTAATATTTATGATAAATTTACCTAGAGATACCAACAACGCACGAGTACTATCTAAATTATATCGTGACCAACCCCAGACCGCAATGAAAAGTGCAGTTTTCTGGGTAGAATATGTTTTACGGCACGGGACAGCGGAGCATTTAGTTCTTCCTGCTAGAGATATGCCAAGCTATCAAACCGCCAATCTCGTTATGGCAGCAGTTTTTGCGCTTATTGTACTTCTGATATATTCACTTTTCATGTTACTAGTTTCAAGTTGCCAATATATTTTTGCAGCGCGACATTATAGCACAAAACAAAAATCTGCAAAATAGTACACCCAGTAATACATTAATAATAGCACTAAGTAACAGGTGTTCAAGTAAGAGATAAACTGGCACTACTTACTTAACGTTTTTCCATGCGATAGGCATTTACCTTTAAGTATTTTACACTTAGCTTGTACGTGTTTCTGTAATACCTCTAATATGAGGAATTAAAATATTTCTATTAGTTAGGCATTTATCCTTAAATATACAGAGTATCTATCTTGTACGTGTTTCCGTAAATACCTCCTATATTGTTAAAATTACACAAAGGATGTAAATACAAGAAGGGAGGTGTTTTTCTATATACGGAATGGTGGGTATGGGTTGCACAATTTTATTTTAATTTGAACTGGAACATCCTGTGTATTGTTATTGTATGTTTTCAAATTCCTCATCAATAGATGATAAAATAAAGAAGTATGGGGATCTAACAAATATAATTTCTGTGGTATTCAATTATGGAAGAATATTTGAAGCAGTAGTTATAGTTATCGTAGTATGTATCAGTGGCTTCCACTAAACTGTTTGCGGCTGCCGCTTTCAGTCTTCGAAATAGTTTTACATACCGATTCGAAGTTTTTTGAAACTGTTTTTTATTTTTTTTTAATTTTCACAGTATGTTGAAACATAATAAATACAAGTTAACTTATAAGTAAGCCTACCTATATAAATACATTTCAATAGCTGAAACTATTTTTAGTTAACGGCACCATATGGAAATTCTACAGGGCATTTCTACAAGCCATTCTCTGTTGAATATGTATAAATTCCCAAATCGTTCCATTGCGAATCTGTTTCAACGCCTTTTTGTTTTGTTTTGTTTTGAGACAATAAACTCAAGAAGTCTCGAAGTACTTGCGTGAATTCTTTAAAAAATTGCTTCTTGTTTAACTTATTTAGTGTCGCTAAGCGAAAAGTACAAATCACAAACTAACACACGAAATAATAACTGATGTGTACAACGTCTAAAATGTTGATTTTTTGGATTTGCATATGTTGTCTAGTAACTAAAATACAGTATGTAGAAAGGTCACAATAGCAACAGAAAACGCCTATTTTAGATAATAATAAGGCATTTAATGACAACTATTTTATGAGATTAACATCCAGTTTTTAATGCAGCATAAAATTGTAGCTGTTGAAGGTAGGAAAATTATCAAAATTTGTTATTATCAATACGAGAATAATCCTAAGTGCTCTCGTTTTTGTTTACAACAGCATATGCCGCCTGATTAATAGTGATTGATACGATGAAAGACCGAAGGTCTCTCAAAGATTGACATTTATTTACAGGTATTTAGGTTAAATAAACAATGGAAAAATATCTAGGCAACGAAAAATATCAGAACAAATTCGTATGTTTGTCATTGTCTTCACTGATGATAATTGTTTTAATTTTGTTTTCAAAAATAAGACGGGAGATGTGTTATGACGAAAAGTTTTTTGACTCCCAATTATTGTTGAAAGAAAACTGATCATGTTAATCAGGAATTGTCTTTTTAATTTCTTTAATCATTATGTAATCTATTTTATTTCTGAGACCATCTTCTTGTCTGTATTGACGCGACTTCCGCGTGTATAATTTATTCAATTAGATTGTTCTTTGAATGTATGTGTCACTAGTTCATTTTCTTGATAAACTACTAATCGATTCTTGTTCCAAGTCCATATATCCCAATTAAATCATCAGTTGGTCTCTTTCCAACATAATTAAATTAAATATTTAGTGATATATATGATATTTGGTTACTTGTAGAATCTCGTTTATACTTTAATAGAATTTTTACTGTATTATCCACTTATCAGGTACACATTACCACCAATATAGTGGCATATGCAACCGGTCGTGTTTCGGAGGGTACGTAAAACCCTCGGCTCCGGTTGTCATACGAACATCTTTGACAATCGTAAACCATGTAGTGGAACTTCTCTTCTCTGTTCGACGGGTTAGGCTAGCCTCTTGCCCGGCATACGTGCAAAGAGGGCTCACAGAACCTACTGCATTGTAGGTAATTAACAGGCCATTGGCCTACACACAGAAGAAGAAGAAGAAGAAGGTACACATTTATCTAATATACGTATTTGGTAAAGAAGTCTCTGAAATTGTAACAGCATAATAAAAAGAAATAATCTGATTAACTTAGATATATCAAGTATGAAATAATTACGGTTTGGCGACAACTTATACGTTTTCTGAGAGAAAACACTATATATGTAATATATGTAAATATGTAATACATGTATTTATATTAAAAGATTCTAAAATCGTAAAATAAAAACCAATTGTAGGTTAGAAGACTTTCATAATTCTGAAATTGGAAGACTAATTTCCTTCTACTATCAATTTATTTTTCAATTCTAAAGATGTGAATTTGGAAACTATTTTTGATTCTTGTGGAATCGATTCTTTTCAGAATCAAGAATCGATTCTTCAAAATTTCCGATTCTTGACAGCACTATTATATGCTGTGATTGACTTCCACGAATATTCCGCGTAGCAATTTCTTGGTCCTGGGACGACCGGGGTGGTTGCCTTGCCGACGTTTCGGCAAAGTAACATTTGCCATCTTCAGGTCTTTTTGGATAACTATCTGCTGGTGCTTCTTGTAATACGACTGTTGACGTTCGTGTCCGCTGGGACTATATATACTTCTTGACCGTTCCGTGTCGTTGCACTTTGGCGATTTCGGGCTCGGTTGCGTGTGATGGGACCGGCTGTGGCTGGAACGTTCTGATTTTGTTGAGGTGGTTTTGTGTTTGCTTGTTGGTTTCTGTTATATGTTTGTTTTTTGGTGAGAACCGGCTTCTTGGGTGTTTCTCAACGACAGCTGATACCCAGGGAGAAATCGTCCAGATGTCCGAAACTCTATGGGCTGCCAAAAGTTCACAAACGAGGAGCACCTTTCAGGCCAATTGTTAGTTCAATAGGATCCCCCTACAACAGCTGGCAAGATACCTGGCAAAACATCTACAACATCACACCGAAGAAGCCTCATCTTACGTTAAGAACGCAAGCCATTTAAAAAAATAGTTCGAGATGGCGCCTAGCCGCCATTTTGAAAGCTTTTTAAATATGGGCTAAAAAGTAGTATTTAGCCTCCCATTAAAGCACACAAAATTTTGTGAAGAAACATCAAGTCGTTCAGAAGTTAATAGCGGGGAGGACATTTTATTGTTGTTACATAGTTACCAAAACACAGTTGGCAACACATGTAACGAATGTATGTAAGGTTAGTGTACTGGTAAAAGTAATTATAACTAATTGTATAGCTCATTTCCTGAGTATATGACATCGTGGCAGCCGTTAGTGGTGCAACACTAATTAAGTAAGTCAAAAAAAAGAATTCACGAAGCTCTAATTAGTTGTCTAAAAGAACAGAAGAAAAGTTAGGTTAAGTAGGACAATTAACCCGAGAAACTTCGCTCAAACTCAAAGAAAGTGGAAGAATGGCATTCAAACCACCAAAATACTTTGCAATCAGCAATAATCCCGCCCTTAATTGGGAAAAGTGGCACCAGTCCTACGAAATATTTTTCGAGGTCGCTGAACTCGCCGGATTCAAGTCAAGTCAAGTCAAGAGCTCACCAACGGGCAACTTTACTACATGTAATAGAACCCACAGGTTTAGATCTGTACAACACCTTCAGGTTCGTGAATGCAGACGGGCAGGTTCTCGCAGGTGACCAACTACCCACCTCAGTAATTCTGGATGCTATAACTAACCATTTCCAACCGTATAAAAATACCACTAACATAAGGTACACGTTTTGTACAGAAGCACAAAAAGAAGTCCAACCCATTGATGAATTCCTTACAAATCTACGAGTATTGGCGAAGCATTATCAATTTGGAACTGTTACCGATGAACTAATAGCTTTTCGTATCGTGTGGTGTCAAGGAGCAGAGTACTCGAGATCTACTTCTGAAAGAGAGTGATCTACAGCTACACAGAGCCATCACGATCTGCAGAGCAGAGGAGATAGTCAAAAGTCAAGGAAAAGTCATGTTGGCAGAGTCAGCTGAGGGACAAGCGAACAATACAGTTCATGCAGTAAATAAAAAGTCCATAAAGCAGGTGCATAAGATAGGGGTAAGGATAAGGGAGATTTTTTTAAGCAAAAGGTGCGGACGAACGTATGGAGTGAAGGAATGTCCAGCATGAGGCGTAACC
>JABXWE010020892.1:0-20652 GCA_014611495.1 Limonius californicus | reverse complement strand
CCAATGTTAGAACTTTGATTTGTAAGTAAGACCTAACCTAACTTTTATAAATTGTTAACATTGGTTCTTGGAATTCCAGAATCCTGATGAAGAAATAAATTATTTCGAAAGCTTGATTTTTTGCCCGTTGGCCATTAACCCAACATTTGTGTATACCTAACAAGTATTTTGGTCAATACTTCCCCACTGGTTGAAGCTTTTAAGGCATTTAAAGGACACCCTGTATATATATCTACTGTAAATCCATTATGGAGAGCCATCAATGGGCGCCCACTCCTTCATGTAAATCCATAGTGTCATTATATCAATGGTATCAGATTTGCTTATCGTTATGCTAAATGTAACAGATTGCAAATATACTAACAGCTAAAAGAAAAAAAATCTATTCTAGTCACCGTCAGTTTTTTGCTAATTGATCAGCTAAGTCTGTTAGCTGCAACTGAGGCTAAAGGATGAATGGAGGAGAATCGAGGGATGTAGAAGTAGATAGACAAAGCTCTTTATATCCGGACTGGAAAAATCCAAGTCGGTTTGGCTATTGCGTAAAACCCAGCAGACTCTCAATCTGCTGATAGGAGTCCTCACAAGCCACTGTAAGCTCAGAAGCCATCTACGTCTCCTAGGTGTAGAGGACGACCCATTATGTCAGGCATGTGGTAAGGAGAAGGAAACCGTAAAGGGTGAATGCAACTGATACATAAAGTTTTAGACGCAGCAATGCTTCACAGTACAGAGTTGAGTTCCCTCGCAGGGACGGACATTCTGGCCTTTATTAGAACATAAGGAAGGTATTCCAAGAGAGACAGAGCGCGAGTGGTGTTATTGGGGAGATGCCAGGGATTAATAAAAAGAACCATAGGCACCTACTTGCTGGTCATCTCAGCCTTTCCCCCACATTCTATTACTACTAGTTGTACATCTATTAGACTTTTACTATACTTGCTAGGCTATTGTTCTAATTTTTCACAATTTAATTAGAAGGAGACTCCTTCAAATTTGATTTATTATAATAATAATTCGCAATCATCAAAGTTGAATATTAACGACGATCTGGGAACGATTAAATAAAAAACATAATTACGAATTACGAATTACGAATTAAATACATCATATTTTAAATCGACTACTTCCGGTTATATATTATATGCAAACGAACGACACAATAAAGACAAAAAAAATTTAGTATCAGTGTTTATTCATATTTATAAAACTACAGATGTATATATTTATCCATTTATTCAGTTCTGAAATTTGCGATGCAATTATTAATATGATCAGTAATTTCTGTATTTGAAATCTTAGCATATACACCGGGTTTGCTGGGCCTGGCACATCCTCGGCCCCAAGACACAATACCGGTTTGCTTTCCATTAACAACTATTGGGCCACCAGAATCACCCTGTTTTAAAAATAGGAGTATTAGCTAATTGAATATTATTAAAATTAGTAAATTACATACCTGGCACGCATCCTTACCGCCCTCGGTGTAACCGTAGCAGTCCATACGCTCAGAGATAGTTTGCAGGGGATAATTATTTGCGCATGTATTGGCGCTGATCTTAGGCACTTCAACCTTTTGTAGCGTTTTTGGTGAACCACCTCCTGAAGCTAATGCTCCCCAACCGGTAACAGTAGCAACGCTGCCTTCTGGAACCTCAACACCTGCGGGTTGTAGAGAAATGGTTTGAATACTTTCATAAATGGTAAGTGATCTATTGAGTAGTAAAACGGATACGTCATAATCGTAAGGGTTATATTTTGGGTGATCGCATATTTTGATTACGTCAACCAACTCGCCGCGACTTCCATAATAAGTGGTTCCTCCACGAATTTTGAAAGCATTTGCTGTTTGCCTAAAAAAAAATACAAATTTTAGCATGAAGGATAAATATCAAAGAAATTCATGAAGAACAACATACCCCTCAGTGCAATGAGCGGCAGTTAAAGCAACGTCAGGTGCAATAAGCGAGGCACCGCACCAACGTCCATTATATCGCTCTAATGCGAGCTGATACGGATACTCTTCAATTGTGGTGTCGACTCCGCCTACAATTCGTCCATCCAGTATGGGTAATTGGGATGGCACATACAGAGAAGCTCTAGCTGTTGGACACAATGTGGATGTTAAAAAACAATCAGAATATATATTAGTAATTTCGAAAGAAAGAAAGATAACTTACCAAGAGCAGCGAAGGCCACAACTAGTATAATACGAAACATTTTAGTTAACTAACGACACTAAGAAAAAGTTGGTGATTTTATACTATTCTACTGTAGGTTTATCTCCACATTAGCAAAGTGATATCTAAAGTGTCACTTGATTTAAACAAAAAGTGTAGATAACTTTGAGGATGCATATCCTGGAAATATTCTTTTGACATTGCATTGTCTATCATGTGAAAGATGCTATCAGGGATCGACTTTTATAATAGAATATTTCATATAGAAACTTTCAACAACCGTTTCTAATAATTAATTTAATATTGAATATATTTTCTAACCTGATGAGTTTAATAATATGTATTTGCTTGATTTTGTAACAGCAATATACATATTTAATTTTTTTTTAGATAATTGTGGAAGTACAATTTTGCAGTTATATGTAAAGGATCTCTACAATTGTCCCCACGAATTGGGAAAACTAAGTACTTTCTACTGAAACAAAAACCAGTCTCCGTCCATAATTTGTTGTGTAATATCTCACCTAAGGCAGGTGAAAGATATCTACTTCAATTCCTATTCTACCCGCCGAAAGGTAAATGTATATAGATGCCAATTGTGTTCCACCAGGGTTTTTCCTACCATTAGATATTATTATCTGCAAACTAAGAAATGGCTAGGGTGAAGAACAAATTCAGGTAAAACCGATGATTCACCGAACGCTTAACACTATCATTATATCGAAAAATAGTTGTTTTCTTAATATTTTTACCTGCCTGCAAGGTGGGATTATGAAAATAAGATACAAAAATATACAGTTTTATGTGAATTACCTGTTAAAGATAAAAGGTTTTGAGTTTAGGATAATTCTACAGAAAAATAACATTTACCAATTTAAAAATAAATTTTTTTTTAAATAATCATGCAATACATGCATTTTTATGCCCTTACCATCTAAAATATGCACTAACATATGCCATATGCTGTAATCTTGTAATATATGCAATATATGCAAAATAAAATTTAGCTTTTCTAACTCTAAATATTGCAAAACATGCATTTACAAAAAATCAGCTTGTTATGCTTAATCGGAAAAAACATGCAAATATGCAATTTGTTATGTGATTTTTAAATTTGCCGCACACTTTGGTAATTCCGTAATTTCATTTGCCGCTTCGTTGGAATTAATATCGCTGTTCTAAATTAAATTCTTATTTTGGGTTACCATTTCGGTATTTTGTTTTGTCTGTCAAAGTTCGGAGGTGTCAATAGCTGTTCTTTGTGTGAAATCTGCAAGCTCTTGTTTTCATCCGCGAGACCTCGAACGCTTCCTGGAATTCCGAGCGTCAACAACAAATTATTTTCCAGAATATTCCGTATGATTTCGTAAGATTGTGCAATATCGTTTGGGAGAAGTGAGGCCCCAATGGCATTTTGGGTTAGTTCACTTCCGAGCCTTGTGAACTCCGGTTCTCGAAATCAACATCCGTCGAGGCCCGTAAATGTATTTCGAGTGACAGTCAGACTATCGAAGCCAACGGTTGAATGCTAGAGACCGTTCCCTTTTTTTCCTTGCGGCGTGTTGCTATTTTTACGATCTACCGTACCGTGTTTTGCTGTAGTGCAAAAGTTCCTCGGCTTACTAATGTCGGATTTATAGAAAAGTGATAGCAAAATGGTCGCCATGGTTTTGGACAATTAAAGTTTATAATTGCTCCTGTCGAACTTAGTTCGGATTGGTGTGAGGTTAAAAAGGGACATACATAAATAAATAAATATCGTGCAAGTGTGCTGTTGGAACTTGCTTTGTTCCCGTTGTTCGAAAAAGTCTCTTCTGTCTACGCTAGTTGGCCCAGTGGAAACCAGCTCGGAGTTCCCAGAGGCGTAGCAGCGACATCGTGCCCAACGCTGCCCCTAAAAGCGTTGTTTTCTTGGCCCTTTATTTTCAACTCCGCAACTGGAAAATCGCCGTCTTATTGTGCCATCTCCTCGTCAAGGTAAAGAATGTTTTTTGTTGTTGTGCAGTGAAAAAAAAATAAACCTTTTTTTCCTCGCGTGACTTGCAGACTTCACATTTAATTTTTTTATAATTGTAAAAATAAAAAGGACCTTCAGTCGCCATATGTGTTAATCTGGTTTAGGATAAAGCTACTAAATTGTACCATACTTTTGTGAACTTCAGCGTCAATGGTGTTTTATAACTAATGCATAACTTAAATCCCGTAACACCAGTGGCGAAGAGTTACCTGAACGTTCAAGGATAAACATGTAATGCAAATTTTTGTGTCATAATAATTCGTGTCCGTTTATTGTATTGCCACTTTCTATTTATTTTATTATATGTGTTTTAAAGTTTACTGTCTCTTATTGTGTCTTTTGTACCTGCTGTAAGAAATTTGCAAGCTTTAATTATATATATAGGAGGAGGCACAAAACACGGTAAGTTCCCTTCCTGTAAGCAGTGGGTTCTCGGCCTTCCGCGAGGACCTACAAAACCAGCTGGATTTCGGAGGGTGGCGCCCACTTATTTCGACGCATCCTGTACACAATTTTAAGCAACTTCAGCGAACCTTCCCCTACTCCTCTGAGCAAGCCGCTGGCCTTTACCATCTTTTTTTTGTTTGCGGGTCCAAGAAAAGCGCGTTTGGCCGTACCGAAAACTTCTTAGCACGCCAACGTGCGGTTTTCTCTGTCCCAAAATTCTCGTAGCGAGAATCGACCCGTAACAAATTGCCCAGTCATGATCCTCGTATGTATCGCTTGCATAGTGTCGCGGCGGTGTGAGGCAAAGCTAAGCTAGCTTGTGCTATGTACAACAGGGCCCGCGCTGCGGGTTACTGTGTTGGTGCGAAACCGTGCTTGGCTTGCCTGTAATACAACATTTAATAAAACAAAATCTAAATGTAATTGGAATTAAAATCCCACGAATTAATTATTCAATCATCAATTTATAGGTAAATAAGAATGATGACGACCCCTTTCTGGTTGAAACTACAGTTTTCCGAATCTCCCTCGTACCATCAAAAATGTATTTAAGAATTAAATGTAATCGGAACGGACACACCTGTAATACTAATAGTTCGAGCTATCGTGCAACTGCTGTATTCTCTGCAATGGAAGATAAACTCCAATCGTGTCGAAATATATCCAGGGTCTCCTATGTTTTTAATTGACGATAGGTAATTTTGGCCGTATCGTATTCGCCTGAACAAATTCAATTCACTTAGAAATAAAACAATAGGATTTGGATTTTCCATGCTTACCATAAGATGTAAAACTGGCGGAAAAAGCTTTCTCAAGAAGATTTGCACAAAGATCGGGATAACTCCCTGGAATACATATCATTACTATCGATATCTAGGATTCTACAATTGTGTCTTGAAAATCAAATCAGGAAAACTTCCTAAGCGTTAAAACGACTTGTAAAATAATTCAAGAACACGTGCACTTTCTATGAGAACTCAAAAATTAATTAATGCCAAACGGAAATATCAAAATCGCCATTTCCGGAACCGGAAATATACGAAGGATGACACGAAACTCAAACAAAGCCAATTTCATTAAAATCACGTGGTCCATGTTAATTAAATGCAATAATATTTATCTATCTCAGTCATTTGTAATTGTGTGCAAAATATGAAACTAATTGAAATTTAATCTTTCAGTCGATGTTATTTAGTACTGATAAAAAATGATATCTAGTTTGTGCGTAAGTCAATCCTTGTGTTTAACCTATTTTATACTTTGTACCTGATTCACCTTTGTGTTCAAATTATTTCAAATACATAATTAACTCTGTACAAATGCAGTGTTATTAATATTTCAGTAGAAATATAATTATTTTAGTATTTGAATAACTCTTATTTAAATTCAAATATTTAAAAATAGGATTGAATTTCTCGTGCAAATTAGATGCAATAATAATCTGCAAGCGGCCTTGTCTTTGATTTATATTAAGAATATTGAGATTAAACATGTGAAATAATAATAAATATTGATTTTTAGTTAACTGCAAAGTGGTTTAATTAATGTTCTTTAGTATATAGCTCCATTTAATTCGACACTTGTTTTTGTGCACTGGTTTCTTGAGCACGTGGCCGCTTATCTTAGTTCCACCGGTTATTTTATCTGACTGCGGACTTCGCACACGTCAAATAAAACGACACCCGGCTATAGATGGCATTAAAACAAACAAAAAAGTCGTAATAAACATGGATTCGAAAATCAACCGTTTTCAAGATACAGCCAAATTATTTACACAGAGTAGGAGAGCAGAATCGTATTTATCAGGTCTGCTATGGAAGTGGATAAAACAACATTTATTTGAGTTTTTGTAAGTGTAAATATTGTTATTGTTCTTGTTGGAATATGTATACTAACGCGGAAATGGCGGATATGCATTTCATGAATGGTAAGGCCAATGGTAATTTGCATTTCCAAACCGGGCACTTCCGTGTGACAAATGTTTTACAAATTTGTGTCAACGTTCGTCCGAAGTTTCAGTTCCAGGTACCAGTACTAGAAGACTTTCTGCCGAAACAAATATCAATGCTTCCCTAATTTGGAGAATGTTACGTGAGGAGCAATTATACCCATACCATATTCAAAGGGTCTTAATGTGTCGGACTATGCTGCACGTCTGGTGTTTTGTCATGGGCATTGACAAAAGTTACGGAAAACGCAAACTTTATTAGTGAAGTCTTATTTACTGACGAAGCTAGTTTCACAAGAAAAGGCATTTTTTAATTTCCACAACAGTCATGTTTAGTCAGATGAAAACCCTCATGCTATTATTGAATCAAATCATCAACAACAATTTTCAGTTAACGTTTGGCTTGATGTTTTTGGAGACAGTATAATAGGCCTTTTTTTTCTGAACCGTTTGACTGGCGAATTGTATCTTGACTTTTTGCGTAATGCCTTGCCAGTAATATTAGAAGATGTTTCCCTCATTCATAGAATGAATATGTGGTTGATGCACGATAGGCCTCCTGCACATTGTTCAATCACGGTCCTTAATATTGTACTGAGTGAACTCAGAATTACTGTCAAATATATTACTGAGACATGTGGCGTTGAGAAAGGTTTGGCACGACGAATTGTGTCTGATTCACCTAACACTCCGAACATGTCATTATAAATTTTCTGCGGTGATAGATCCTTCTTATAAAACCGTTTTGTCGCAGCCTTTGTTTCGAATTTTTCCATTTCATCTAATTCACCAGCACCACAGCAATATTAAATGTATAACTTTTATAAACAAAAAGATAGGCGTCTGCAAATTCGCATACATTAATGTAGATAACTGCCACTTCTAGGAAAAAATATTCATTTGTCGGTCAATGCCTTTTATATTAGGGACAATAATTGACGAGCCATACTCGTACATGCCGCGTCTCTTCGTGTCTTCCAGAGGTCCTCTTAATTTCCTTCGTTACAGTGAAGATCTTCAGATATCTGTGCAAATGACTATTGTTCTGTAAGCCCAATATATTTAAAATCCTTGTTTTCGAATTTATGGATGTTTTTTACAGTTGTGTTTTTTGAATAGCTCTATAGTCAGATTTGTATGTACACACGGACTTGTTCACATAGGAGTGTTTTGTAGTGTATATATTACTTTCTTCTTATTGACTACTACATTTATTTACATATCTTCTTCAGCCTTATCTCGTCCACTCCTGGACGTAGGTCTCTTCCAACCTTTTCCAGTCTTTCCTGTCTTGGGTCCAGTTGTTTCTTTGATATCGTCTATCCAACGTCTTTGTGGCCTGCCTCTGCTTCTGTTTGTTTCACGTGGCCGCCATTGTATTACTCGTGTTGTCCATCTATCATTTTCTTGTCTCGAAACATGTCCCGCCCAGCGCCACTACACGTATAGTGTGTCTTTGTCAGTCGTTTTGCCGTAGCTATATCTTCATATACTTGCTCCATTTCTTCGTCGTCACATTTATTATTTGTATAGTGTATCGACTGTTTGGTCTTATTATGATTGTTACGAGCCAAACGAGCTTTTTCGTCGACCCGCAGCAGGATAGATGGAAAAAGGCCTGCAGCTTAGCTCAGAGGAGTAGGGGGAGTTCACGGAAATCGCTTACGGGAGGAAATCTTCCTGGTTGTGTACAGAGTAGCTCAAAATTAGTGGGCGCCACCTTCCAAATACAGCTAATTGCAGGTCCCGTGGAAAGCCGAGAAGCCAGCAGCTTACGGGAATCGAACTCACCTTTATTGTGGCTCCCTCCTGTTTATAGAGCTTGCAAAATTCATGCACACACAAATACAAAATAGTCAATAATAAAAGAGGCAGTGAATTTTAAAACACATATAATTAAATTATTGGAAATGACGATACAAAAATGACGGCAAATGGCCGTTATAGGCCGTATAGTTCTATATTACAACGATTGATTTGAACGTTCAAGAAACAAACCCGCCGCTGCTGGCGCACGACATTTACCTTCTTCAAACAACTACGCGGCCAGATGCGTCGAGTTTACAGGCATAACACAATATAAAAGAAATTACTCTTTACAATTAGTAATGCAAACAAAGATAATCGGCGATTGGTGGTCGCTTCTTGTTTAAAAAAAGGTTCAATTACGTTGAATTATGCAAGTTAGCGCGTAAAAGGTTGCTTTTCACAACACACAAAAAACCAGTTCTTTACCTTAGCTTCCGATGAATGGGATAGAGAGATAGGCACAATTTCGGGGCGATTTCTGGATGCAGAAAGAAAGGAAGACGACGTTCTTCGGGGCAGCGTTAGAACTAAATGTAACTGTTACTCCCCTGGGGATTAGGTTGCTTCCAACAGAGTCGGTTAGCGTTGAGAGAAAGACGGGACTCTTCGGACGATGGAAATAAAACAACAGCTTTCACCACCACACTTGCACGGTTTTTCTTTTTAAATTGCTTAAATCCGATATGAATCGAAAGGATCAATTATCTTTAATTGTCCAAGCACCAAGGCGAACACTCTGCTATTACTTATTTATACCCGACTTAGTCGATTTTATTTGCCTGAAGCAAAATGCAATACGCGAAGTAGCAGATGAGCCGCGATAAAAAAAAACCGATGTTCAAAATTACGTCCGTCTGTCCCAAAGGTCTAGCTCCTATTTTATTTTCGTTACGGCCCCCGTACGGGCGACCGGAGTCATCGAAGATGTAAAATTGAGTGCGGAACTAAAGTGACGCAAACCTGCATTTCCCCCCAAAGATTGCAACATATTTCGAAATATGGTGAAATGATTCTAGAACACCACGTGTGACTTCCGAGGATCAACACAGCATCCCAAGAATTGTTTTTGAACCGCAAATCTAGCCTACAAGGGAAAACTTCGAAATTGGTCTCATCATAAATCAATCTTTAAAAACAACAAAATAGACAAAACTGTTATCAACATACAAACGGCATTTAAAATAAAGTTATCAATCCCTATGAAGCGGCAATTAAAGTACGACATTAATTCAAATGGAGCGGCAAAATTTAAATGACATAACATGATGTATATAATTCTTTCAGATATAGAGTGATATTTTATTACTGCATGCTTGATGTTTTTGTTTACCATAAAGCCCACGCCTCCAATATGATCAATTACATCCGAGTTCTTCTGGTATAACATATGACCTGATCTCAAGGTTGTGTTTTTCTCTCCCGGCAAACGTGTTTCAGACAAGCCAATGATATCACATTTAATGTGCGGTTGTTCACGTTCGAGTTCCTCTAGGTGTTCTTCTGTTCTCGTCGTACTTATGTTGTAAGTTGCAATAAATAGACGTTTAGTTGAGTGCTTGTGTCTTTGAATCAAATTTTTGCCTCCCCCACAATCCGCGAGGCCGACTGATTTATCAGTGTGAGATTCTGAGTTTGTAACTCTACTCATCTGGGGTAAATTTATTTTAAAATTTGACATTTCATTCGTTTGGTTTGGTTTGAAGGTTTTGGCAATTAAAACGCCACGCTTGCCGACCGTGTTGGCGAGTATTTTGCCCATTTTGGAAACAGACTCTGTTTGTAGCCGCTCACTCTGAGACAGACGCTACGTTAGCTGTTGGTCAGCGAGAGGTATTTTATTTCCCTCCTACCTCCCATACCTGGGAGGCGCCCTCTAGGGGTTACAGGATCCCCGAGGGATTTATTTTACATATATTACATTATATTTTAAGTCTACTGCTTTTTGTATCTTATTTCCAACTAGGTTCATTTCTATATACATTTTGTATGTTAGTTTTCGCCTATGTTCTATTATTCTATTCTGATTGAAGCATTAAATGTAATTGGTTATTTTAATTTTTTGTAGTTTTCCACAAGGAACAGTCCGTTACCAGCTCTTTGATCAATTTATGGACATATTTACTAACAGTATTGTTTCTTACTTTAATTATTGCTATTATCAACTTATGTGTTAGATTGTCGAGCCAGATTATATCAATTGGCGCTACTTAAACAAAAAAAAATAAAATTATCTGTATCTACATCGTGTTTTACAACTAGTAGACAATTGATTTGAGATTGTAAGAAAGGGAAAACTGATAAGAATGGTTGATAAAAAAATTGCAAAAATACAATAACACATGCTGTATTCATGAACTTTTAAAATCACACTAACGAATATATTTTGTTGTTCACTATAAGAATTGCCTTCTACATTGCGTGCAGTGCGTTTTCCAGCGTTAAGGTAAAATTTAAAGAATAGGGAAGTTTCTAAAACAGTTGCAGTACAAGAAGTTACGACTCTCAGCAGTTGTCGTAATAAAGCAACCAGAAAAATTAACCTTCGTGGGTCCAACATAATTTGGCATACGTGCCCGGTGCAAACGCACCCCGCGTGTAAACTTCGTTTCAATAAAAATGAAATTGAAGAAACCTTATATATTATACTTTTACTTTTAATAAATGTTATATTATTATCAAAAAAGTAAACAAAGTAAGCAAATAATGTATGTATCTTAGAGTTGCGGTAGCGTCGCACTATGTTGTCCTTTACTAGCTGTTTACTTATGTAGGTCTAATAAAAATTTTCTTCGGCTATCCAATGCCTTGTTTTCGTAGTTGGGATTTTGAACCACCCACGTTTGTAAGCATTTATTCCGGCCGTGTCGAGTAAATGTTCAAAGATAACCATTGGCCAGCAGTTAGATTTCCTACGAGTTGAATACTGTTTGGTCAACTTATCCACCGCGTTGACTGCCCCTTTGGTTTTATTGTAATGAAGAATGATGTGAGGTTCATATTTGTACTCTTCATTGGAAACAGCATCGTCGTGATGTTCTGTAGATAACATTATAGCCGCTATTTCTTTTTTCGGAATATAAGAAGCCAAAGTTACATCCTTTTGGAAGGCAAACATGGTTGAATACGGTGGTTTGTACTGTTGAGGTAATAGTTCATTGGGAACAAAAAGTTTATTTTTTTTAGTGTTCCGCAAATAGAAATGTTCCTTTCCGGCAATTTTTCTAATAAACTAAGATTCGTTAAACAGTTGTCCGTAGTTACACCTTGTCCAGGTTTTAGAGGTTGAACCATGTCTAAAACGACCTTGACATTTTTCAGGGTTGTTAACTTATTTTCCTAAATAGACTTGTAAATTCATTACATAGCAAGTTTCACAGTCGACCAATGCCCAAATTTTTATTCCGTATTTATCCGTTTTGTTTTTTATGTACACACGAAATGGGGCTCGTCCTCTAAAACCTACTAGTTGTTCGTCGATGGTTCCGTGAGTGCCTGGGTTATAAGAAGTTTTACAAGCTTCCACAAATTTGTGAAAAACATGTCTAATGGGTGCAAGGCGGTCCTGTTCCCTACGAAATTCCCTTGTTTCATAGTTATCCAATCTCATAAAGGCTGTCAGAAACTTAAACCTATTCTTCGACATAGCAGCAGAAAAAATAGATCTGCAATATGCTTTATTTGTAGAGTAATGCATATCAATTGGTTCGTGGGATGCTTGAAGAGCTGCCATGGATATAATAATTCCAGCATAGGCTTTTACTTCGATGTAGTCTGTTGCATTCCAAGTTTTTGCATTAGAAAGATACTTTGCATTCCACAAATCGTAATGTTTCTTCGTTTTTCTGTTGGTTTCTGCCATCATAATTTCATTTATTTCGAGAGTTATGAACAGGAAAAAAGCTTCATGTATAGTAGTAAAATTGGCACTATAATGCGTCAAACAGCACGACATTTTAAAACATTTGACGATAACCTTCTACTTTTTCTTATAGGCACTTTCGACCAAATAGCACCATTTTTTGCAGTGTAAGCATTTGCAAAAGAGTCGTCTACACTTCCAACTGAAGCGTTGTCTTCGTCAGAAACATTACTTTCCTCTGCGTATTCGACGATGTCTTCATCCTCTTCGTCTTCTACATTTTACAATAAGAGATTGAACTCGTCATCATAAACGTCATCCTCCAAATACAATAGCAGTTCAGTATCTGTGAGACAATTATGATTTCGTGGATTGAAAACCATTGCTCGAAGCACAAATTATAGCAGTAGAATGTCAACCCTCGAACACATAACAAATCGAAATGCTGATGCTGAGCCCGACTAAAGTGTCACACATTTATATACGATGAAAATTAGTTCAGACTTGCAGTAAGCTGCTGCCACTAAGGCAGTGCAAAAACAGACAGTAAAATACAGGCATAGACTTGCATATACTTGCATTGAGCCAGCGCTGGAACGGTACTTACCGGAGCAACTGGGGTGTAAATACAACCCTCGGTAAAAAAAAATATATAAAACCAATTTCAAAGAAAATTTAAGGAAATTGTTACTATGAGATTATACCAGATTGCTTGAAGAACAATAAATTAAATTCCCAATGCAATCCACCAAGTAGATAAAGACTTAGAGCCAAAAACTAAAGCGTGGGGTGCGTTCGCACCCCAGTTCGACCCACGAAGGTTGGTCGAAAAGTAGATTTCATATCCTGAAATAAGGTATGTATGTATCAGGAGTAGCGGCACAATATCTAATTGACCAGATAACCAAACAAATATGCATCGGAGGACACTCAACTGCTTATTGTGCTTCGTTGGTCGTCTAGCTTACTTAGTGTATGTTTAGTTTGGCAGCTGTCAAGATGAAAGTATTTAATCAAAATGTTTTACAACAATGGATCCACACTATGCTTGGATTACGTAATAAAAAAGATGTTAGCACCATTTTCTTGCCGAAGGTGTCAGCCGGAGAACAATCTACAACACTTTCACTAAATGCAGAAGTAATATTGATCCTGAATGTAGGAAAAAATCGGGAAAAAAATCCATTTTGCATGATCTTACACTGAAAAAGAAAACCCCCAATTAATAATCACTATTAATTAAATACCGTTATAGTTAATACAAAAATTTACAACAATGGACAACAACAAAATTCAAATTCACTTCCCTTTCTGGTTGTGAGATAACTGCTATCGCGGCGAACACTTAGGGAGCGTATCTTCATTCGTTGGACTGCTCCAGTTAATTTCGAACTGGTTCGCTATCTACATGCCAGTTGGGTATGAATGCAGGATTTTCCACTGCGTCGTAATATGAATGTGGGATTTTCCCAGCCACGCTGATTTTGCCTAATTAATTCCTTTGTAATTAGAAATAAGGTCTAGCGATTTAAGAGAAGACTGTTTTTCTTTTTCTAACAGGACTTACCAGTAGATGGTATCTGGCAAAAAATATAACGGTTGTCTCAAACAGAGCGCCTTCAAATTGGAAAATTTTAATTCCATGGAGCGTTTCTTTTCCCTAACATGGAAAACTAACTCCCTCGATTGCGTAGTGAACTTCTATCGAAAATTTACATTCCAAGTTGTATATGACTATATTATTTCACGCGCATATGCACTCGTTAAGAACCACCATTCGAAACAGAATACGGAAATCGTTCCCAAAAATCCCTCCTTCTTTTACATTCCGGAAATGCAGTTCGTGCTGCCCACAGTGACGGAAATACTAACTCGAAAATTTATAGGAACCGACAAATTTATGCATTATAAATGGGTAAGTAAGGTTGCATACAAATAGGCGTAGAATACGTTACAAGCTTGATGATATTATATAGAAACACACGAATCAAATGAGCTCCAGACCTCCTCTAACACTTTCATGGTAGTGGTGGTAGTGCGCAATGTTCACTCGCAAGCAAGGTCAAATCTGTCAAGCTGTAAAATGCTAAAAAGGGTAAATGACGAATTAGCCAATTACTGAAGGGCGAGAGCTGTAGTAACAGAAGGTACCGGTTGTCTCTCAACCAGATCTAGGAATATTATAAACGTTGAGGATTATTCATCTTCCCAACATCGACGCTATTGAAAGTGGTTTCTAATGTCTCTCTCTATCTCTCTCTCTCTCTCTCTCTCTCTCTCTCAGCCATTGGATATAGGCCGATCTCATATTGGACCATTTTTCTCTATTTTAGGCGACTTGGTACCAGTTGAGCCCAGCGAATTTCTTTAGGTCGTCGTACCATCTTTGCTGAGGTCGTCCCACACTTCGCCTTTCACCCCAGGGCCTCAATCCATAGTGTGTCCACTCCAGTACTCCGTGCATCTCGCGGCGTGTCCCGTCCACTGCCATTTCAGTGAACTGACTCTGGATATTATATTGGTTACTTGTGTTTCCTGCCTTATCCACTCATTGGTTTTGTGGTCCATTAGTAATATTTCTAATAACTTGCTTTCTATGACTCTCTGATGTACTCTTAATCTGTTACTCGTGTTTTGGGTCAAAACCCATGTTTTGCAGCCGTAAGTTACTATTGGGAGAATGCATTCGTTGTACATTTTTGTCTTCATTTCCATGGGGATTTTCATATTTAGGATGTGTTTTAATTTGCCGTGGACCTCCCAGCCTAGTCTGATTCTTCTGTCAGTTTCTAGGTCCTGATGTCGTTTGTTGAAGGAGATTGTTTGGCCTACGTATATGTACGATTCCACGTTTTCAATTGTTTGTCCATGGATTGTGATTATTGTTCCTTCTGTTGTTACATTTTTCATGTACGTTGTTTTTGTACTGTTGGACTTCTAGTCCTATTTTTCTTGATTCTTCTTGTAGTTGTTCAAGCATATCTGTAAGTTCTTCTTTGTCCTTTGCAAATAATAATCGGCAAATCTGAGGTTTTCTAGGTGTTCATCGTGGATGTTTATTCCTTTTCCTGTCCAATTTAGTTCTTTGAAGACCTCCTCAAGGACCAAGATGAATAGTTGTGGCGAGATAATATCACCTTGTTTAACACCTCTTTCGGTTTTGATTTTATTCGTGGTTTCGTGAACTCTTATTGTCATTGATGATTTTTTGTAGATGTTATCAATTAGATTTATGTACCTTTGGTCTACTCTAGCGTTTCTCATTGATTTAATTATTGCCCAGTTTTCAACTGTATCAAAGGCTTTTCTAAAGTCAATAAGTGCCATCCATATCGGTATATTATATTCTGACGTTTTTTCCAGTATCTGTCTTACCGTGTGGAGGTGTTCGGTAAATGCTAAAGTGGCTGTTCTTTTGGCTGATATATGTCGAACTTATGCTCAGGTCTCTTAGTTATAATTCTGATGAATACCTTTGTTTTCTTCGTCGGTAAATAAATACACTGGTTCTTTCTTCGAAGTGGACTGTATTTTAACGATTTCATTACAAACTATAATTAATACATATTGTAAAGCTGCAACTATACAGCTTCACGTCTGTCTCGCACTACAACCCTTAGTCAACTGTGAGACGCTCGCATCTGTCCAACCAGACACACAGGTGTTAAACCAAATTTACTGTTTTCACAATGGAGCTTAAAACAAAAATAAATCGCTAAACATGCCGCCCCACTTGAAAGATTCAAGTCTTTCAACACAATGCAAATAAACATAGAACACTATACAAACAAATGTCATAATAACCTAGGTTTACATGGAACAGTTAAAATAAGCAAATATAATATAATATTTGAACATATTCGGGTTATACAACATTTGAATACCAACAGAAAAAACATAAACAAGAGAACTGACGGTTATCAAATACAATTAAACATTTCTTTCTAAACATTACAAAACCACTTTATATATATATATATATATATATATATATATATATTCGCGATTATGCTTCGACAGGCAAAACGCATACGCGATTCACAGCACGTCTTCTTTCTCTGCCACGCACATCCACATCTATTACTCGCAGCACTCCATCCTTGCCAGGATACAACTTGGTGACCCTGCCCAAAGGCCAATTCATTGGTGGACAGTTGTCATCCTTCACCAACACTAAAGAGCCGATCTTCAAAAGGTTGCCAGAACGTTGCTTCCATTTGGTGCGGGTTTGCAATTCCGCTAAATATTCTTTTTGCCATCGGATCCAATAATGCTGAGATATAGCCTGAAGACGCTTCCATCTGGATAAACGGTTTACGTTGTCGTCGAAAAGATTTTGTTCGGGGAGCGCAGTTAGGGATTTCCCAATTATAAAATGGGCCGGCATCAAGGCTGTTACGTCATTCGGATCGTTTGATAAGGGACATAAAGAATTAAGTATTGCTTCAATTTTAGTAATTATTGTTAAAAGTTCTTCAAACGTAAATACTTGAGTCCCGATGACTCTTTTAAGATGCAATTTGGTGCTCTTAATTCCCGCTTCCCAGATACCACCGAAACTCGGCGAACGGGCTGGTATAAAATGCCAATTTATTCTATCATTCGCTAGTCGATCAACTATTTCTTGAGAACCTTTGACGAGCAAAGAATAGACCTTGATTAATTCATTTTTTACACCTACAAAATTCAGTGCATTATCCGAGTAAATGTTTAATGGTTTTCCCCGTCTACTGATAAATCTGTGTAACGTGGCTAGAAATGCGTCTGTACTCAATTCCATAACCAATTCTAAATGCACCGCCTTTGTGCTCATGCAAATAAATAAACAAATATAAATTTTCGTATTCTTTGCACCTCTGCCCTTCCGATCTTTCAATAAAAATGGACCACAGAAATCTGTGCCTACATTCAAAAAAGGTGAATACTGGTTAACCCTTACGCTAGGCAAATCACCCATCAGATAGCTAGGGGTCACCGGTTTGACCTTAAAACAAACAACGCAATTTTTTATTATTTTTTTACATATGTTTCGGCCCGATATTGGCCAATAGGTTTCGCGAATTGAACTCAGTAGTAGTTGAGTACTGGCATGATAAAGCCGCTCATGTTCATGCCTTACAATGAGATCGGTAAGTCTATGGCGTTTTGGCAACAGTATTGGGTGCGCTTTATCGAATCCTAAACTTGAATTTTTTATTCTACCCCCGACTCTAATTAATCCTTCAAACAAGAATGGGTTCAAGTTTAAAATTTTACTGTTATTTTGTAAGTTTCGTTTCTTTACCAAGCGTTCATAGTCGTCTGGAAAACATTCCTTTTGTACCATTTTAATTAAAATATTTAATGCGAAATTCAACTCACTTGGAGTTATTGAACCGTATATTTTAGATTCTTTCGATAATTTATACTTGGTTTCATTTGTAATAAATCTAATTATCATTGCGAAGATCCTATTTATTTTTGTAATACTTGAAAATTTATTTAATAATGACAATCCTACATTTGTACCTTGCACTGATATTGCTGATACTCGTATTTCTGGTACGTTTGATTCGCGACAATATTCTTGAACGTTCCATTCCGGAATGGGACTTTTGAACGCGGCCGTTTGAACGCGGCTGTTTGAACGCGGCCATTTGGACGCGGAGACGTTTGAACGCCGGGAAGTTTGAACGCAGGGACGTTAGAACGCAGGTACTTTCGAACGCAGGGACGTTTGAACGCATGCAAATATATATATATGTACTTGAAATTGTGTAAAAATATTGTACAGCGGTACCATAATCTATACAAATATAATACGGATAGGAATACGAAATATAATCTACTGGCTTATAATATTAAATTAACTTAAAATCATAACCGCACACGATGCAAAAATCTAAATATTGTATAGCGGTGCCATAATCTATACAAATATATTACGGATAGGAATACGAAATATATAGTACTGGCTTATAAGTAATAATATTAAATTATCTTAAAATCATAACCGCACACGATGCAAAAATGTATATATACAGGGTGAATAAAAAGTAAGGAACATCGATGCTACAACCTTAAATAATAACTTTACGAAAAAAAGTTTCTAACAAAAGTTTCCTATCAAGTTATTTGCCACAATTTGGCGTTTTCACCTACTACAGATATTGCTCGCTGATACGAATTTTTATATTTTCCAAATAGTCTGGTCTGTTTGTATACACTGTACTTTTAAGATGGCCCCATAAAAAGAAGTCAAGAGGGTTTCATTTTTTTTCGATTGTCATATGTTTTAGCTATAACGTCATCGACATTTTTTTTAAATATTAACCTATACTTTTTATGGCATGGCCAGTTAGTGCTTTTTATTCTCTATACAGCCATGTAAAAATATCATACATTTGCATAATAAAAATTTCAAGAACAATCACGATAAACATTTATTTTCGTCACGGGCAACATTTTTCGTCAGGTACACTTATTGCAAGATAAACAAAAGGCAATAGTAGGCAATTGTTAGAAAATGTTTAAAATTGAACAACTGCAAATCTGTAATGTCAATTCGGTGACAGTATTAATAAGTGATTAAAATTTAGTCGTACGTTTAACAGAAACTGAACGTATCGAAATTTTGATGATGATCGGATACCGTGATAAAAAGAACTCACGACGATGCGTGCGCTTTATTTAATACTGCACATCCAAATCGTGAACCTGTTACGCGGTCCACTGTAACCAAATTAATAGAAAAATTAGAGAAATAGGTATGCAGTATTAATCAGAAATTTTCAAAATGTGCATTAATTGTATAAAATTGTAAAAATATGCCATTGCATATGCAAATATGCAAATGGCTAATTATCTTTAGCCTGTTTATTCACCGTATTCTGTTTTCTCTTATTTTAACGGTTTACCTAAATGTATTTTGCGTTATAGGTAAATCGATAATCGCTTCCTTCTTATTGAAATTTATTATTAAAATATATCCTTAGCAATTCTTCACATTTACAATTGAAACGGTTAGTAGTTGTTCGCGCCATAGGATACGATTGAAAGCGGCACTTTATGACCAAAGGGCATTCTAGGCCACTTTGGTGGGTCGTTTTTAAAATTTATTATTTTATTGTATTTAAGAAGTTTACTTAAAATATTTTTAGGTTTTTATTGCTTCAGTGTGTTGCGAATTGCTTTTGGAACATTTTATTTTGCTGCATTTCCGGATCTACGTTTTTATTACTTTATTTACTTTTTCCTACCACCGTTGCGGTTTTTTTCTTCTTTTATGTTTACCGCTTTGCTTGAATTTTTAAATTCTTCTGATTTGCCGCTTTGCCAATAACATGTTTCATTACCCCACCATTTTTTGTGCTTCCACAGGAAATGTCGTTTACAAGATATGTTTTCATTATTTTTCCTTTAAACTAAATCGAAGTTCGCTTTAGTGAGTACCTACTAATTTTACTGCGAAAATGGAAATTTTAAGTAAGAAGGGTATGAAGAAGTTTAGTAGTGATGGGTTTTTGTATGTGTTCGACCGAACAAGTGCATGTGGAACTAAAAAATTTTGGAGATGTGATCGAAGGAGCATTGACGGTAAAGTTCGCTGCAAAGCTCGCCTCCACACTTGTGAAAATGTGATTGTGAAAAGGCTGGGTGAGCATTGTCCGACAGCTCAGCCGCTCAAGTTGAGGCAGAAATGATAAAAACTTGCATAAAGAGAAGAGCGGAGGATACAATGGTACAACCGGCTCAAATAATTAATACGTGCGTGGTTGGATCTTCGCAAGGTGCGCAAGTTGCTTTGTCTAAGCATGGAGCACTAAAGAAGATGATCAGGAGGAAACGTAACAAGTTGAATGCTGCACCACCCGCACCTCTAAAAGTAGAAGACCTAATAATCCCAGAGCAATACAAAATCTACATGGTAAATGGTGTTCCAGAAAATTTTTTGCTCAGCGACAGCGGACCGGTGCCAAATAGAATCCTGATATTTGGTCGGCAGCAAAACTTAAAGGTAATTAGGCCATAATAATTTCTAAATAATTTCTGTAGTATATTGCTTCGTTTTTTACCTTTTAACTGCAGAAGTTAGAAATGTGTGTTGGTTATATTTTTTTTATTATAATAATATAATATTTATTTATTTTCCTATGATATAAATCGATATTGTACGGAAAACTTGTCAACAGTATACAAAATAACATATTAGTTAATTTCAAGACATACCACAAATAAATACATGTAAATTAAGAGGTGGTAGTTAGACAACTGCAATTAACCGATTTCAAAATTAAAAAGAAACATTTTATCAGAGAATTTCTCGTTCTACAAGAACCTATTAAAAAATATACAGAGTACTTTTAAAAATTATAGTTGGTATTTGTTCCTGTTAAACGAAATGTGCTAGGAT
>JABXWE010020891.1:0-12110 GCA_014611495.1 Limonius californicus | reverse complement strand
GGACTACCTACTTGATAAAAAAATCCAGAAACAATTGAAGAACTGGAGCAACGCATTAATTTCTTTTTGCTGTAATTCTTAGTTTTTTTAAATAGACTTCTTTATCTTCAAACATTTGTAATTTTGTGCTGGCTGAATATTTTTCTTTGAAACTCTAGGATCAGACGCAGAATTAAAAGACCTTTCAAATGAGGTGTCACTCGACCCCCCTTTCTATTTAAAATAAAAATTCAAAATGGCGCCCAGCCATAGAAAATTTAATCATGGGCTAAAAAATAATATTTAATTTCCCATTAAAGCACACCACATTTTGTGGTAAAATATTAAAGTCGTTCAAAAATTAGTTTGGGGGGGGGGTTACTTTATAGACACATGGTATAATTGATTAGTTAACATTGTTATAATAAATATTCGTAATTAGTTTTTCCCTATAATGGCTATTGTTACGTATTTGTAAATACTAGTTTCTGTTTCTTCATCTTAATTATTATACACTATTGTGTAGGCAACCAACTATACCCACAACTAAAAAACAGAAACGAACGTCACTGTAGTTGTGAATTATTTGAGTATGAAGGTTATGTTGATGCAGTGTTTATATTAAATAAGTATTTCACCCTTTATATAAAACGCAAACGATGACTTATTTCTTAAATACAAAAATCGGCAGGGTGATGTTTCTGTAAGATCCGTGCACATTGTACTTCCTTTGTACAACAAAAATACATCAGCGGCAAGGTGGTGTAATGGTCAGCATAGGTGCCTTCCAAGCAGTTGATCCGGGTTCCATTCCCGGCCATCGCAAACTTTTTTTAATTATTATTTTTTGTTATATTTATTAATTATGATTTCTTCAACATAGCATAAAATATTTAATTGCATTTCTTCGGTTAAAACGTGATTACTTTTAGTTCTTGTTTTATAGGAATTTATTACGCATCCCTCTGATTTCAATTTTCTAATAATTGTTTGTATGGTTCAAATACAAGGAATAGGTCTTTCTGGATATTTTAGTGAAAATAAGTCTCTCGCCGTTCTTAAGCTGTTACCATTCTGATACCACATTAGAATTTCCACTTTTTGTCATTACTGTATACATGGTTCTATAAAAAACGCAAGAAGACACTAAATAAAGATTAATTTTATTTTTTAACATTGAATTAATTTGATTGTTTTGGCCTCAGCATGGTTTAGTTGTCTGTATAGTTGGTTGCCTATATATTAGACGTAATTGGCCCGTTCTTTTTAAAAGTATACATAGGTAATGTATACTAAAAAGAAAAATTCTTTGTATAAACCTCATAAGTAGCTTTTTCGTTATATTATTATTGTAAATATGCGTGAATACTTGCTTTCTTTATGTTAGTTGTTATTGTAAATATTTGTAGGTAGTTCTTTTTTATGGTAACTATAATTATACCAAATCAATAAATTATTGATTGTAGAAGCCAATTTTTAAAGTGAAATAGTGTTTTCATCACAACAAACTGCGTTTTCCTTTTGCATCATGCAAGACTGGTAATTTTAGTACAGCCGATGATAGAAAATATTTCTTTTTCACTATATTCCCATTGAGATAACACGATATAGCTTTCCACAGTTATGAAAGATTACAGCCGGCATGTACACAAATTTTTTTCTCAAATTTAAATTACACTGATTTTCCACAAATCTCAAAGACTTTTCTGATCAAATAGGCGTATGTTTCTTAAACGATTTATAAAAAATTGAAACTACATTTCAAACAATGATTTTTGATAAAACAATTATAAGATGTGCTTGATCTGGTTGGAATAGCCAAAAAATATTTTTCATAGTGTCTAGACATAAGGGGGCACTGCCTCTTATTACAATCTGTCCAAAAATAATTACACTAATATTTTAAATACGCGCGACATCAACCTGATTCGTCTTAGCAGACGCACGCTATATATTATGTCATTTATTACATATTTATCTTCCTTGCTTCAGCCACAAAATTTTTCATTAGATATTTTACATCTAAAGCATCCATAATATTGTTTCCTATTGATATTATTGATAAACCGGTAAGACGTTGTTCGGACAGTTGATCGCAAATCATTTTTTATTCATTTTAGCTTGTAAAACTCTTTGTCGAATCTACTGCTAATTTTTTATCGCCTTACTATTTATATTAGTAGTAAAGTTTTACTTCAAGGGGAGCATCTAAACAAATCACTCATAAAATACGCCGTCTGAATAAAGTAGCTATGAATCTTATTGCCATTGATACAAAATACAAAATTCATTGGTATTCCTACAATAATAAGAATAGTAGACAAATTTTAATTTACTTATAAATATATTGGAAATGATTGTTAAAAATGCAATGAAGGCTGTTGAAGAAACGGTTGGTTTTCAGTTAGAATCGAAACATGCGGACCCAATTTCTTTGGAGTAATCATGAAATACGATATCGATACTAGGCAAGAGCAAAATGATTTAGTTACAGAATATTCAGTAGCCAAAGTTCAGAATGCCGTGAAAAATAAATTAAATATCTTTAATACTTTTGTGGTGGCAACAACGTCGTATTACAGAACTCGTTTTTTTTTTTTTTTCAGACATACTTCGAGCGTAAGACCTTAAACTAACCCTGAATTACAAAATAATAGCGCAAAAGATTCAAAATTGACTGGACTTTCTTATACTTTAAAAATAACTTACACATTGCTCTACCAATGCCGGCAGCCATGTACGTAGACTTCCCTATAGCAGTCACTTAAATTCAATCCGACCTACTACTGTTAAGAGTTCAGGGACATTGCCAAAACTGCCATGAGTTCTCCCATTAGAAAAGCAAGATTTGTTTTTGACAACAATTATCAGTTATGGACTTGACGAGCATGTTTCCAATTTCATTCATTAGTTCGGATGGCCGTCGCGCGTCGTGAAGCATGGTGTTAAAAGTTTTCAGGTCGCGCTAGCGCTCCCTGACTTGACTTAACGACTACCACCAGAGTAGTAGCCGGGACCCACGACTTTGATGTGCCCTCCAAATCATGGCTAATCACTGGTTGTACCTAAACAGGTCACCCATTTTAGTAGCGACCCGAGTCTAAATTACTTACCTTGATTAACCGTTTGACTGGCACCATCAGCGTTTGGCTACAAGACCGGAAATTTTCAAATTGAAGGAGGTATCTCAGAACCTACTCCTAAAGAGTATAACCCCGAAAAGACGAAGTCAGAATGAACTGATATGGAGTTTAGTACATTGGTTTTTAAAATCATTATTTTGAGGAATCGTACACGTATTCCATTAAAATTTCAAAATCATTTGTAAATGTGAAATTGATAGAAACCAGTCTAGAAATAAATTCTATACATGGTGAGTCTGTTAAGTGGAACAGTTGATATCGCCATTATTTCCAATATAAGAACCATATTTTTGGGCAAATTGTAATGGGCAGTGGTCTTTGTGCATAGGTATTGCTATTTTTTTTTTGTAATATTCAAACGAGGTGCAACAGTATTTAGAAACTGCTTATAAATTTTTTTTCAAATATTAAAACTTAGTACTGACGCCCAATTAAAAAAGAAATTGTTTACTTTAAGAGTTCTAAAATATTGTCGAACATGTTGTGAATTTTGTCTGTCAGTTCGAATTAGTGCGGTAGTAACAAAAAATCGAAAATAAAACAGAAAGTACATCGAGCTGATATCCGGGGCCATCGTGATAACTTCACGATGGCCCCGTGATATCACATACCGGGAAACAGTTGCCGATTGCAGTCATTAGGACTCAATCTGTTTAGTTTTAATCACTTTTTAAATAATTAAGGAACGGGAATCTAAATGAGCTGATCTGTTGAAGAGCAAAACTCCAACACGAAAATTCCGATTTAACATCCCGCATGTTTTTAATTTTTAATATTCAAATTTAATTTTCTGTTAATATTAACGGTGTTATCAATACCTTGGCTCATCTTATTTCTATTTAATTTGTTAATACCAAATGTGCTAACTTTTAGACCAGCAGAGTTTAATGACGAACTATTAGCAAATGTAAAAATAAAATCAATTTTAATAAATAACCAATACAAGCAGTTCCGCTAACATCAACAAAATACTAAATTTGAATTATTATTTCGAGATTCGAAATCGAGTTTTTTGCCTGAGAGCCTGACGCTGCGACACATTATTCCATTTAGACTCGCGTGGCGTCATGTTACGATTACATATAATAGTGGTATTTGGTGAATCGAATTCTTTAATTATTTTTAAAGTTGTATTAAGCAAAATCAATTAACGTCCTATTGTCTGCAATCGATAACAGTGGACACAAACTAATTTGTAAATGCCGCATTTAAAGGTATCTAGGAAGACAGTATCGGCGTAACTATGTTTTCTGTGATTTTTTGCCAGACCACATTTACACATTTTTTTTAAATATTTTCGGAGAACTCTTAAACTAAACGGGTTTTGAAAATGGGGTATTACAAATATCAATGCCCCAAGCAATGATCAGCACTTAATAATATAATTTAAAAAATGCGTGTAAGTCATTTCTAAAAATAGTTTAATCTCGTTAGAATAGCAAAAAAATATTTGTGTTAATGCCTGTACATATTTTTCTAGTTTTTCAAATAACTGAGGTATTACAAAATTCTTTAGAATGTAGACCTACACGGTCATGGTTTATTTAAAGTTAAATTCTGCAGAATCATAACTGATTGAGCCACGCAGCAAAATTCGTCCCACCTAAAATATTTTTTCCATAAGCAACCTTCTTTATCTCATATAAAAATGTTTAAAATGAGACAACAAGCGTGAGAAAATTTTATACACATTTTATGAACGAGCAAGAGGGAAGTCGTCCAAGCGCAAAGTTGAACGTACGTTATTTTCATCGAATTCACTTTGAATTAATACACTCCATTAGTGTACTATTGAATTTCCATGGACATCTGATGTATGCGGGCGCTACAGAAGGGCACCAATTTTAGAAGTGGATATTAATCGTGACAATTGATGTTGTCACGAGCTACTCTTTGATACCGATGGTCGCGTGTCCCCCATGCATTTTATTTGCCCGGTTACTGTCTAGTGTTTCGTGTACCTATATTAAAATAAGCCTGCTGTTAGTTTTCTTGTTAATTTGTTCTGAATCATTTCCGGATCAGGGTTCAGTTGCTGATGAACATAAGCACGAAAGCACCAGGATGACGAGTTATATAATTTTATACAATAATAATAATACCACTGTACTACATTGGAATCGACCAATTATCTCTGATAAGACGATAGATTTCAACTATTATTAAACATTACAAACTTTTATGTACATTCAGTTTTATATCTGATTTGGTTTGTACAAGTTTATTTTTTTCTTACATTTATTACATTGTTGGATATAATGAATTTCGGTTATAATGAACCGTTTTTGGTGGCCAATAGTGATTCATTATACCCGGAAACTACTGTATATAAAGAAATCGCATAGCAGCAGCTGTTTTCTAAACCAGTACAAAAATTCGAAGCAAAAAACTTAACCCGAACGGAACCTTCTTTAAGTACACTTATTTAAGATAATAGAGCCAATCTTGAAAACCCAGCTTCCAATATTTAAATAATAATAATAATACAGAGAGCAAACGGAAATTGATATATCAGAACATATCATTGTATATCTTTCTTTTCCGATGTCAGGCTTTTCTAAACCTTGACCGTTTGTCCATTTTCTTAAATTCTTAATGCACCTTCACATTTTATATTTCATCAAAGTAAGAGCCCCATTTTTGAGTAACAGGGCACTAAACTTAAAATGGTCAAAATATTGTCGGAAGTCAGGAAAAATAGTAAATAAAAAAATTCTTCTATTTTTTAGGCCTTTAGGCAACCCAATCCAACGTGCTGTTTTCTAAAAATAATTTTTAAATGGGTTATTCTTCATATTCGTACATTTTTTCTTTAATTTTAATGCTTAAGGCCTAGAAGACCTCAAAAACTACTTCTGTCAATAAAAATAATTCGGTAGACCCTTCAGAATGGTAACGATACAGAAGTTGGTTTTTCAAGACCCTCCACTGTAATGAATGCGAAATTTCTAGAAGAGCATTAGTTACTCCTCTTGTCCTTACAGAAGGATCATCGGCGACACGATCCAAATTTCTGCCTGAACACAAGACGTTAAGTTGTAGGCCTACCACTGTTCACAGTCTCCACCGCAAACGTTCCCCCTCTCTTGAAGACGACGCTCAATTGGCACGAAAAGTTTTCTGCTTGGTTGCCTTCGATTGGGAAATAATTGTTCATAAAGCCGTTTAACTGCCAATGCATTAATATGTACCCGTCCATACATTAAATGCATATAGGCTAATGCTCTGTATAACTGTTCATGATTCGAAAACTAACAAGAACCAGTGCAAAATTAAAATGCATAAATACACAACTGTATTGACAGTAACTGTAGGAAAAATGAGTATTAACAAACAAATAACATGCCTCAGAATAGTTAATAAGAACTTGCACCAACAAATTTTTTCAAACATGACCTTTGAATTTGAAACAGTTCATTTCCGGTCATGTGTATTTTTTCTAGTTCTGGTGTGTATAGTATATTCCCAAATATTTGCATCTATTTTTCGTACACCCTGTATAATAGCTACGGCTATAACTATATAAGCAAATAATGTAAACGTAACACATTGAAAATAGCCAGATTTATAGATTATTTACAACGCAGTCTGTGACCAAAGATGTCTATTGGCTATTGGAAATTTTATATAGTGAACCCTAGAATGTAGAATGCCAGTTTTATTTGAATCGAAGTATGAAAACTTATGGTTTTAATGGCCTAAATGACATGACATGAAGCATTAAAGCAATTTCCGTAATACAGATATTTTTTATGTGTTTAAGATGAGAGTCCCACTTATGGGGTACCTAAGAAATGGTAATATATAGGTATTCGGGTAAATGCGCAAATTGTTCATAATTTCAGAAGCTGTTTACGATACAATTCAAAATATAAAGTTTGCTTAATTTCCCGGTTAAGCTAGGAACCAAAAACAACTACGTTATTTTTGCTTTGGTTGGCAAACGATACACACTGAATATTAAATAAAACTAAATACGGTAACCAGGGCGTATTAAATGGATCTACAGCGGCAATACAGTACGTCAAACAAGAGATTTATTTGCAGTTGCTTTTCCAAATAGTCCCGTCCCAGCCACTACTACAGTACACCGAATTGTGCAGAATTTTGAGGAAAAAGGATGTTGTTCTCCCAAAACCCTCAAAAAACGCCTCGACCTAAAACTGAGGAGCAGGAACTTGACGAATTAAGAATTTGTGCTGCTGTAGAAGAGAATTCGTGCCAGTCTGCCAAATAGATTGCTGAACAGGTTAATTTGCACCATACTTTTGTATTAAAAATTTTGAAGCAAAACGGATATCGTTCCTATAAATTGTCAAAAACTCAAGAAATCCACCCCACCGATCAAATAAAGCGAATGCAATTTTGTGAATACGTAATGGAGAAAGCAAATAATAACTAAAATTTTCTAAGGAACGTTCTTTTTACGAACGAATCAACCTTTCCAATAAATGGACCCTTCAATTGCTCGTTGCTGGTTGCGACGCAACCCACGCAGACATTATAGGTACCCAATACCCATAGAAACTAAATGCCCGGAATGGCATGCCGAGCGATAATATTATTGGCCCTTTTTTATCGAAGAAAATCTGATTAGCCAAAAATATCTCAACCTTCTTCAGAACCAGGTAATTCCAGCTTTGCGTCAAACACCAGGAGTGCAATTTGACGAAATTTGGTTTCAACAGGATGGCTGTCCTGCCCGTAATACATTGGCAATACGTGAATATTTAAACAATAATTTTCCCAATCGTGTAAATGCAACACTTGGTACAGTTTTGTGGGCACCGCGATCTCCAGACTTATCTCCTCAAGATTTGTTTCTGTGGGGATATATTAATCTAAAATTTATAGTTTCATAGAAGACAGGGCAAGAACGTCGAACGAACTGCAAATCAAAATACAAGCGTTTGCTACAGTTACTCCTGAAATGCTTCGTAATATGAGAACTGGATATTACAATCGTTTGGGCTACTATTTGATAGAAAGAGGAAATTTATTCGAATTTTTATTATAAAGGATTATGTTGAAATTGTATTCGTTTGGGTGTTACTGAATACTTGTTTTTGTTCAACTTTATTATTTATCCGTTTAATCCACTCCCTGTTGTGACTTTGGCAGACCCTGATTTATTAATACTTTAATAATGTTGGTACTCCTCTGGCTTATTCTTAGTTAGTTAGATTGTTTGTATAATTATAACACATTTATTACAGTGTTATTGATTACGAATACCTAATTCAAATAAATAATATTGGTGCCTTTATTTTCCTAATCATTAATTGATTTAACAGTAGCGTTGTTGTTGTTATTGTTTGTTTATACAAAGCGCGATCTTGGTCATGTCTGGCATCTCTTAGCACTCAGGTCGTGTGGATCATTGTACCCTCATACTAAGACAGTAACTGTACTATTTACTGGACTTTTTAAAAAACAAGGTGCATGGTCTAAAGGTATGACTGTCGTGCATGTCTATATGTTCCTTTTAACCGCCACCAATCTGTATAATATAAATGTTTCCTTGCAGCCAAATTCCTTGCCATGGTAATTGCGCCGTTAGGGTACCTACACACGGGCGCGTTCGTAGCGTTTCATTTAACTCCATATTATTTGATCATTTATTTACACGGGCGATAGTCGCACGAATTTGTGGAAAGCGATCGCGAATACCCGGTTCCTGCGACCGATCCCTGCATTTTAGTGGCAGAAAGCTTTTCACAGGAACGAGTACTGAGCGGCAGCGATTATCGGAAGTTTCATCTCCATCCACCTTCAACCAGAAGTGTTTTCAAAGACAAACCACGAAGGAATCGCCTACATTGTGTAACATTGTCCGTGTATCAAACATTGTGACGTTATAGAATGCATCCATTTTGTTCTTCGTCTACGAAGACGACGCCCTCGTAGAAGAGCAGCAAGCAAAAAACGTTCCTCATCAGAGTCCATGAAAAAGCGGAAAATCTTAGGACGGTAATGACTTGTATATTACCAAATTTACTATCGCACTTCTCTGAAGGCTTACTCTTTTAAACGGGCCACTGAGTGGCACCACTCGGTGTCGCCACAAAGACGCCTGTGTACAGGTACCCTTAAGCTACTGGGGACACGTACTAGTTCTTTGAAGCGGTCGGTGCCTACAACAATGTTGTCAGAATTGTTTTCATTAAATTCAAAATGATTCGAAAATTATGGTCTCGGGAATTTTTTAGAAGGTTTTGTAGGGTTTCTAGATAACCGTTTAAAATAATAGTAATCACAATTTCAACAGTACTTATCTCAGATTTGTACCTATTTACACTTTGCATGTCATTTTCAAAAGCATTTAATGAAGTAAACATTTGTCGCTAGGGTAACAGCACACTAGATCTTGATTTCGGACTTGGCTCTGGTCTTCTATACCAAAATTTACAATAGCTGGGATTGTGTTAGTTCAATTTGTTCGTTCAATGAAGGTGTATTTGTTAAATTGTATTTATGAATTTTAAAGGCCTGAAGTATCTCCAATTTACATTTATCATCAAAGAAGCGTCAAAATATTATTATATTATTTGATATCTATGTTTGATTGTGTTCTAATAAATATCTTGCGTAGTTAAATTTTTTTGGATGTTTGTATTTATATGAGCGTATGTGTTCTTTGTATCTGGTATCAACATTTCTGGCCTATGTATATAGAATTACACTGTGAACAGTTTAATTTGTAAAACCTGATTTTAACAAACCGTTGGCCTATCTTCTGCATTAAATTAAAAGTGTTTTTTGTTGTTTTATAGATTACTTTAAATGTACTTGTTTTAATAATAATTTTAGCAATTTTCTACATTATATCACCGAAATATGGAATTTAAATATACATATGTAACATTTTTTGAATTGCTAATTTGTAATTTTTCTATGTCAATCAGATTTTTGTTGTATCCATTACTGTGTGCAATTTGTTTAATAATCGAAATTTCTTTGATGTAATTATTATATGTTATATGTGTATGTGTATATGTTATATAGAGGAACTGTTATTACTACAATAGAGCTCTGTGTATTAAAGACCTATAGCATAGATTCTTTACCGGTGTTCAGCGAACTGGTTGCAAGTGGTCCGCAGAACATCTGAAATGCTGCGTTTGTATCTATTTAGTTGAATTCAGTCACTGATGCAGGTTATTATTTTTAATGCGTATATATGCTCGGTTTCTTTATTATTCTGTATAAATGTTGCAGGCTTCGCAAATTACTTCTCATTGGTAAAAAATATAATACCGCTTGAAACTTTGTCTCTTACGCTTTTCTGACATTAGAAGCAAATATTCTTTTTGCAGTAGTGAAGTAATAGTCCAGTCAATAGGGGTTTTTAGCCTACAAAAAGAGGGGTAGTAATAATTTTGACATATGTTATTTAGTTCCGGGCCCCGATGAAAAATCCAAGTTTTCGACCTGGGTGGGGGGAGGGCAATTGAGTGAGTGTACGGCTCGTATTCCGTAATTTATGTCATCGAATATGTTTATATTATTTCTTTTCTTTTAATGGTCTGGGTCGATATATGTTGATGTCTTCAGAATAGTCGTCGTTAGTGTAATCCTCTAACCCATTTCCCGCACTAAGAATCTGGGATTTCATCCACGCCATTGCCTCATCTTCGTCGTCGCTCTCGATGATGACCTCCCCCCCTGGTGCATTGCAGAATCCGCATACCACAGAGCACTTCAACCCACCTTTCCTGCAGCCACATGCTCCACCGCATCCCTTTTTGCAATTACATGAAACGACGTTTAATAAGGTATCTGAGGCAGGCTTCTCTGACATTGGTACTGGACTGAGCCCATTGGTACCAAGTTTCCAGCCCCAGCCGGATGGATTTTTTGGACTCCGCACCATTTTTGAACTTGGTGGTAGGCCCTAAACGCATGGTATCGTGCAGCGTCCATCGTTGGTGGTAAAGAAGCAAGATTGAATTTGATTTTTATTGTTGATATTGCGAAACCTTGGTGTAGCGGAATTCTTCCAAGGTTTCTTCTTCAATGTTGCCACCATACAAAGCAACGAGAAAGCCGCTAACCGCATGTAAAAACGGGATGTTTTTGGCTGCTTCTTTCGCTTTCTAACTATCCACAGAATACACTCTTTCAGCAATTTTGCCTCTCACCGGTTTGCAAAGGTAGATGTTGGTTTTGGACGATCCTCATGCTGTCAGCTGAACTAAAAGATCGACGTCTTCGCCAACTATAAAAACAGCGTCGAATGATGAGCAGAAGGAAATCGCTGTGTTGACAATAAGACATCAGCATCTTCTTCAGCCTGCTTAACAGTAAAAGCAGTATGTTCGAATTTTTTTGTCAGCATGGAAATCAGACGGGCTTTATTTTTTTCATTGATCAAAAATCGTTCTTGAGAAACTTGAACCGTCATTGGCTCATCGAAAAAAACTTCCGCAGACATCTGCTTCTTCGTTCGGCGAAGTCTTTCTGCACTCTTCGTATTTTTGTTGTCACCATCAGATTTATATCCATCGAAAACAACGACTGCATTTGAATCGTAGTGATTTCGTACATATGGAACGTACTTCTCACAAATTGACCCGAAAGAATCATTAGATGCCATTCAACTTTATATAAAAGATACCCCCCATCCACAACATTGATATTGTTATCTCCGAGTTTTACGCCTTCTGACAGTGGTATGAAAACAGCATACAACGAAGATTTCGTGCGTAAAAGAAACAAAAACGAGGAACGGTATATACCTGCTCTAGAAAACGGCTGTTACAAATCCCATGGAACGAAACTTGAAAAATCCATACACTAATATTAATAATAGTTTGTATAAATTCATGCCACAGTGGCAGTAAAAAAATGTATACGTAACAAGAAAAATAAGTTCAATCTGAAGTAGATTTCGCTATATAATGTTATTGTGATGATAATATTATTAATATCATCATTTTTACAAAATTTACCGTGAAAAGATTAAGTTGGACGATTTTTTGGAAGAAT
>JABXWE010020890.1:0-35228 GCA_014611495.1 Limonius californicus | reverse complement strand
GCGAGAGGGCGAGTAGGGGAAAGCAGAGGAGAGGGAGTGACGCAGCTACCAGTGGGGAGGAAAACGATGGCTATCTGGCTATCAACGGCAGAGGGGAGGGTTGGGGATACTAAGGAACTACAATTCAGAATCGACCTCCCAACTAAGTGGTAAAATAGTGGTATTCAGTGTGGCAAATATTAAGTGGTTAATTAGTTATTAGGACCCTAAGATAGGAGCACTCTGTTCCCTTAAACCAATGGCCAAATGGGAGCTACGAACACGGGGAAACTTTGACATCAGGGCTTATTGGGGTCAAAAGCATAATCGCATAACGGACAGTGTGACTAAGTTTGGGAGTATATCTTAAGTAGGTTATTAGTTATTAGGAAACTCAGAGATGTGCAATCAGTAACCTTAGAACAATACATAGCTGTGACATAAGAACAATGTGAACCTTCAGTGACCTTAGAACAACACATAGATGTGACATAATAACAATGTGAACCTTTGATACCAAAGTTTATTAGGGCTAACCGCAAAATCGCATAACGGGCAGATAACATAAGTTTGGGAGTAAATATTAAGTAGGTTATTAGTCATTAGAAAACTAAGAGATGTGCAATCAGTACCTTAGAACAATAGATAGATGTAAAATAAGAACACTGGGAAACTTTGATACCAAAGTTTATTAGGGTCAAATGCATAATCGCATTAACTAGATAAGACCTACGAACACTGTAAATCTCGATCCCCAAGATATTAGGCTCAGAGGCGTAATCGCATAAAGGTCAGTTTAACTCAGTCAGGGAGTATCTATTAAGAAACTATTAGATCCTAGGACACTAAGATAGGTGCACTATGTAACCTTAGAAGACGAGATAAATGTGAAATCAGAACATTGTGAAGCTTTGCTTTCAAAGTTAGTAGGTTCAAATGCTTAAGAGCATAACGGTCTCGGGTACGTACTCAACAACCCATTGATGCGTATCTTACTAACTACCCGGTGTTGCAGCATCGGTGTCTTGCGGTATGCATTGCAGACATGTTAATGTTGGGCAATGCCCCACCCGATTCCACCCTATCCTTGAATCCCTACCCACTTACTGGCATGGGGTAGGCCTGGCGTATTCAGGATTGACCCTCGAGTCGGCTCCATGTCAGATGATGATGATAAAATATTCGATATTCTATGTATTCTCTTGGCAATAAAGTACTATTTTTTAGATTCGCAATTGTTTTTACCTGAAATAGGTAGCTACAATATTTAAAAACACCGTACAGTGGGCCTAAAATAGGTTTGCCGGTCATCGCGCACAATGATGGACAGAGAAGGTGGGTGTAAGAAAGTGACAGACTGCACGCGTCACGAACCGTGTACACTTAGCAACAGAAATGCGTACGCCAATCCCCACTACCGTTTTGCCAGTGCGCACATTTACTCACCGGCAAAGCTAAGTTAGGTTCACTGTAGTTGTGGAAGAATTTTCTTAAAAACAAAAATGTTCTTTTTGTCTAAAATTCAGTGTTTAGAAATCACAGTGCGTTTTTTAGAATTAAGTATTTTTAGCCGTTTTGGTTCCTTCCAGATAAAGGTCATAAATTTATGGATTATTGAAAGTGTGGTATGAAAGTTTTATGAGACATGTTAATACCACAATTAAATTGAGGCTATATCCCAAACAAATTTAGGTTGTAGGGAGAGCCCTCTGTAGTTGAAGAACCAAACTACAGTCAAACTTCCATAACTCGAATTTCGATAAGTCGAATACTTCGATTACTCGAATTCGGGCTACAGCTGCTACAAATTTCCTGCTTTCTCATATAAAAATCTCTCGCGAAGTTTTCTATATCTCAAAATACTTTATTATATGACGAGCATAATGTTCTCTCCATTACCCGAATTTTACCACTTTCCGTTTGGGCTACTCTGCAGAAACAGAGTGGGTTGTTTACAGATTTTACATTTCAAAGTTATGTCGAAGTAGACAGCGATTTGCCAGTAGCCGAACATCCGAGTGACCAGGAGATTGTGGAAATGGTTTTAAATCAAAAGCAACCTAGTGATGATGAAGATGGTGAAACCGACGGCGAGACCGTTTCCATTCCGACCACAAGCGACGCTAGTGAAGCAGTGGATAAGTTATCTATTTTTTAAGAGCCCAAGAAAACGTGCCTGAGGAAGTGGTTGCGTCTATATGAATGTTAGACAAATTTTGCGAAAAAATTCAGTTTAAGAATAAAAAACAGCAAAATATTTCGGACTATTATTTTTAAGCAATTTAATTCTATGTACCCACCATGCAAAATTTGTAACTATGTGTTATTCTCAAATAAATACATATGTATGTATAACAAAAAAAATCAGTATCAAGTTATTTAAAAATTCGATAAATCGAATCCTCCAAATTGAACATCTGTGGACGTTTGGAAAAAAGTTGTGTATCCCCTCCAACTCAGGGCCCCTCTTAACATGGTATTACAAGTACAATACTGTTTTAAAAGTCAACATTTAGCCAAGAGAACATTCTGCTTTACCTGTATTGCACCAAATAATTTAAAATAAGTCGGTTTTGTGGTACATATAATGTTCGAAGCCCAGAAATTGTACACAAATTTTATGAAGTCTATAATTATTAAAACGTCACACTAATATTGTCTTCTCTTCTTCTTATTATGTGGTGTTGGTTTGTTTAAAAACCAACTTTTAGCGTCTACTATATTTCTTCTGATTAGATGCGCAACATTCCTTCCACCATTTTGGGGGTCGACTCTTTTCTCTTCTACATTCAGCTGGACGTCCCTGTGCAACTTTTTTAGTACTAGTCTGCTCTCCTCCATGTGGTTTACGTGTTTGTTCTAGTGCTAATATTGAATAACAATTTCTGATAATAAAAACCCAATAAACCATTCTCTTCAACAACTTTAAAAATACTGATTATAACACATTCGATAATTATACACAAAAAGAAACACAGAAAGTAATTAACAACATTTATTAAATAAAATTGGCCATACAGAACACATTTGTGATTTCTACATATTGTTACTTTCTTTAAAATAATTACCTTCATACTACTATCTCAAATTAATAACATAAATTAATATCCGTATGACCAGCACTGAAAGTTATTACTGTATACAAACTTTCTATTTCAATTAGGGCCACTTAAAAAATCATAAACTGAAACTTGAAATACTAAAACTCAATGTAAAATCAAGATGAAATAAAAAATTAATATTCTACATTATTTGTATGCAGAAATATTCTAAACATTTTTTTATGGGTTTATTTGCATTTTAATAGACAACATTCAATCTCAACTACTGCTTCAACTTTCAACTGTTTTAAGAACAAATTACTGTCATATTAAATAGTTTCTACCAACTAATTTATTTATTTACGTTTTTTTCTATTAAAATACTTTATAATTGCTTCAGATGGCCCCATTTAAATTGTCAGATAGTTGTTATATACAATACTCTACACAAATATCTGTAAAATGTTAATAAAAAAGTAGATTAACATTTAGATATTATATAAAATTTTCATTTTAAAAAAGACAACCAGTCCCCTTGTACCACAAACAAATAACGATAAATAAAATAAATAAAACATTTAGCATGTAATAAAATTTGAAATTTACAAATTATTTAGATATCGTCTCAGTTCTTCCTGGGTATCAAAGATCATAACATGGAAAGCTGATCCTGGAACGTGCTCACCAGCCCATTTTATTTCCACTCGATAATCGCCAGGCTCTGTTGGATCAAACTATCAAATGCAAACAATTATAATTAGTTACCGATATCAAACACTTGTTTCCTGGTAAAATTTAAAAGATTTTTTGCTAAATATTGTAAGACACTTCCTTTTATTATTATAATATTTATTCCCTAATAATTATAGTAGTATACCATTCAACAAACAAAATAAAATTTTAAAAATTTATGGTAAAAAGAAAGTTACCTTGCATAAAATTGTTCTATCTTTCTGACTTTCCCTCTGCATTCAACACGGAATGCACCCTTAGGACCGCGAACCCTAACGGTAAGCTGGCCAGCACCAGCACCACGAGTATCACATATAAACCTTGACTGAAAAGTTGCCAACACTCCATGCTCAACTCCAGGTCCATAAACTCTTACCTGCAATACAGAACACGACTCCTCCATGTAATACTAAACTTCATACACGAACACAATATTTATTGTACAATACAACAAAACAAACTTACTTTACTAGCATCTGGTGCACCAGCTACTCGCAACACAAATGGAGAACCAGGTACGTGCTGACCAGCATACTTAATAGTGAGTGCATGTCGACCAGACTCTTGGGGTTTAACATTAAGAGTGAAAGTAGCATCCCCATGATCATACAGCTCACAATATGCAACTTTTCGGGGACCAGTACAATGGGCGGTTAATTCTCCAGGACCAGCACGCCTTGTGTCTATCCATGAACGTATTTCCTTACCTACTATACCTTGGCGAAGACCCTCACCTGAGCATAATACCTACAATACAAGAAATCCAACTCACATCAAATAACAAACTCACCTAGTTCCTTTAGCAACTGAATATTTTTAAATATACTCAATTAAATTCAAAAATCCAACAAACAAATCTTTCACAACTACAAGGACTAGAAATAGACTATACCTTTGATGCATCAGCACCTCCTTTAGCTTCAACCATCAATGGACAACCTTTTACAGGTCTGCCAGCCCAAAGTACAGAAAGTAAATAATTTCCAGGGCTATTGATGGTATAAGTTGCTCGCCATATTTTTTCACCAGCCAAACTTATCATTACAGGAATTGGCAAGTTGGTGTCGGATGCATGTAGAGTTACTTCAGGGTTTCCTACGAATAGCATTTAAAAATAAAATCTTTTAAACATCTGAACATTAAAATTACTGTGCAACTCCAGAAAAATTTGTTTTATTCCCTACTTATATATTTTGTTCCAATAATGAGTCATTGACATAATCCTTTCGTTATCTTTTGTCCAACTTTATCTACAGATATTTGTTTATATGAATTTTTTTTATTTTCTTACCTGGTCCAGCTCTAGAGCCATCAATGGTAAACAAACTAGGTTCTCCACACTGTGCATGGGCCAGGCCTCTTCCGGTTAAAACAACTTGATCACCAGTACTAAGCACAATTCTAGGTGCTTCGGGGAGCGAAATATTAGCAAATCTGATATCAAAATCATGTTCCCCTGCATTAAGACCTTCAGAAGAAAGATCAAATCTAACCCGGTTACCACTCTTATCAGCATTCATTTTGCGGCCAGCCACTTTACATTCCAAAGTGCCTGGACCTGCATTAGTAATATCAAAGGCTAATTTTGCTGGTAACTTTATACGGCCCGAATCATCCAAATACTGTGTCCAGCCTCCCACCAAACGAACTGCTGTTGGATCAACTACACCAGGTCTGAATGGTGATCCTGGTAACTGTACAACATACAGAAATAAAACCCTGTTTCTCATGATTGCTTTAACAACTTACTTCATTAACACCTATACCAATTATAATGTCGTAAGTACCAACCCAACGTGGAGTGTATGAAACAATGTATTCGCCAGGTTTTGGACTCTGTATATGGGCTTCAATATTCCCTTCAGCGGCTTCTATTTGAACCCTGGGCTGAATTGCACTGGTTACTGTAAAACTAGTGCGTTCGCCAACTTGTGCACCTTCCAAACCTTTGCCAACAGCTCTAGGAGGGGGAGTTGGACCAACTGATCCCACACCAAGTGCCAAAGGAGAACCTTTAACTGGTACTCCGCCATAAGTAATACCTACCTGATATAAACCAGGTAAATTAGGTAAAAATGATATCTGTTGCAGGTTTTCATCTAATTGCAATTGTTGTATGGCAATGGTTTGACCAACTGGATTTGTTACAATTACTTCTAACTCTGCCGATCCACTGTTTTTATTTGATACTAAAACGAACATTTTTGATTGGTTTGCAAGGAGATGACAGTTTAAGAATATAAGGAGTTATGGAAACCCCTAACCACCATAATATTTAACAAGCTAAATACTTATTTCAGCAACTAAATTTCTATATTCAATACCACACTATTTACACTCTCTAATGTAACTTTGGCAGAGAGTCTAATATAATTGGATTTCCATTATCTACTTAGGTCTTATTTCCATTGTTCATTTGATGGCAATCATGTTTTGTCAGGTTTACCTCATCCTTGTTACTGCAGATAGTTTAAGTTTAATAAAGTACCTACTCTCTGAAGACAGTAACTTCGTTCCTAAAATACTTATTTAGGTGTTCCAGATATTGTGGTGGTGAGGGGTTTTCAAAAGTATAATTTGAACATTTTTGAAATAAATAAATACTCCTTTCACTACTCAATTAATTATTAAAAAATAATTACCATTAAATGTAATTCTTTCTCCAACATTACTCTGTGATTGTGGAATATCATGTATTCTGACATTATCAATATCAAATACTTGACATGTAAAAGGGCTGCCGTTAAGAGGTTTGGCTTGGTGTAATACTTCAACTTTATGGGGTCCCACATCACGGGCACTAAATTCAGCTTGAAGTTTACCAGTTTTAGTTTGATAACATCTAACAGGTAAAGCAGAGCCAGTTGGTCCACTGATAACCACGTCAAATTCTCTTGCTGGTCTACCAAAAGTATCAATATGAAATGATGTAACTTTAGCAAGTCGGGCTTGAAACAATCCAAGACCACCTGCCCATGGTTCATTTCCAGGGGCTTTAACGGGCACTTCGAGTGAACCCAATTTTGGTACTCCATTGTAAAACAATGTAATCCTGTGGGGAGCAGAATTAACTGGATGAAAGACAACTTCCCACATATTTGGATTAGTAGCACTCTGGCGTACACTATGTGGAACATCCTTATTGCCAACCTTCACAGTTGCCGTCAGTTTGCCAGGACCAGCTTTATTTATATTAATTCCAACAACTGCAGGTCGATGACACACTGCTTCAGGGGCATTTATTATATCAATTTTTGAAGTATTAAAGACATGTACTGTACGTGTTGTTATAACTTCATGGGAACGTAAAATTTGAACATGGTAAGTCCCAGTGTGACTAACAGAAAATTCAGCTTTAGAATTATGCACTACATATTTTACCATGTGGTTATTCGGATCCATAACTTCGAGATGATGTTGCTCACTTGGTAAATCAATATAAACCAAATTTCCAGTTTGTACATATTGAGTTGATTCAACAACAGCACAATGGAAAGGACTACCAGGCACTGACATATCGTTAAATGTTATGTTCACATAATGGTCTTCATTGCTTTGAGGCACAAATGTTACATCATATAGACCTCTAGCACATGCTACTACTTCGGCCTTAACTGTTGTGTGTTGAGTAGACACCACTAACTCAAGAGTACCTTCACCTGCTTGAGCTGCATCCACACTAAAGGTAACAGCTTTACCCACTTCAGCAGAAGGTTTATCCAGAAGATCTAGCTCATGTAAAGCATGATTTATGTCACTCTTATGACCAGGTAGTCCTGACACTAATACCTTATTAACATCATATACGTTACAGCTAAATGGAGATCCAATAACATGTTGATCGTTTATTAGAATTGCAACTGAGTATCGACCCACAACCTCTGGAGTAAAAGTTGCAATATAAGTGTCTTCTCCTGATGATGTAACTTTAGTGTTAAGGATTTTTCCAGATGGTGCTGTTGCAACTACTTGTGGTTCTGTTCCTAAAGCATTGAATATGTAAATTAAAATTAAACTTTGATTTTAAAAATTATAGTTTAAATACATTAATGTTGCTGGAAGCTAAATACCACCAAAATATTATTTATTTTAAGAATAGCCATAGTTTAAGATGAAACTTCATTATAATATTATTTATATTATTTTTCTTATTAGATATACAGTAAATCTATTTTATAAAACATGCCCAAAGCAACAACCGCTTGATTGATTGTTTTACCCCCAATTAACTATTTCATGCGACAGTTTATGCAGTCTGAGAAATTATTTTGTTTTTGATAGTCTAAATATTTAATGGTATTGGTTACATGCAAACATTTTTGAAATAAATATTAAATGTAGACCATGGAATCCAAACAAAATATATTTAACTCTAATATCTAAACGTTCTGAGTTTTTTCATACAAAATGGTAACTTTTTTCCACTTATATTATCTACATTCAGACCATAAACTGGTGTTTATCAAAACATTTAAACAACGCACAATTCACACATCCTACACAATATACAGGAAATTTAAAATAGGCAACTTCCAAAATGGTAGTACAAATTTTCAAAGCATATCAGAAATTTTGTGATTAAAGTCTAAAATTTTCAATTAAAGTTTAAACAAATATAAAAATGTCTATTCAACGTTTCTTTAGCAACATATCTCCTAACATAAAAAAATTTATTCTATCTGGTTTATTATAAATAAACTATAGAAGACCTTGTGAAACTGAAATTAAATATCAAAGATACTAAACTCTATTTGTTGAGCATTGAGCTAGAACGTCAACAAACGCACGTGTTTGACTCACTCGAGCGCGCGCTGTGATTGGTCTACGCTAGATAACGCTAATGCCTCATTACTTAAGGAGTAATTGACGCTCAAAACCTTTACTTTACACTCGTAATTACCGGGTTAAGTTTGTGTGCTTTTTGAGCAGTGCTTATTGGTTTTCGGAGCGTTTGTATAGTGCCTGGTGCTTATTTTCCTAAAATGGAGCAAGTTGTTCCAGAAACGCGTAATCGTAGGGGGCGTCCTACTACTTTAAATGAAAAACAATTAATAGTAAAATTGTATAATTCGACGTTAGAAAGAAAAAAATCCTGAGATTTTACTGACTGACATTGTACAATTTGTTGCTAACGCAGTGGGTGTTAGTGTTGCAACAGTAAAAAGAATTTTAAAGGAGTTTCGGGATACTAAAACTTTGTCTTCTTCAAAATCTCCCGGAGTTAGAAAAAAACTTTTGGACTGCTTAACAGCGGATTGCTTTTACGTCCATATTTGTAATGCAGATGTCTCCAAGTCCATAAAACACCTTTACTTACAAAAATTCTTCTAAAAAAAGAAGTCTGAATGTTAATTTAGAAATGCAAGAAATATTACGTAAATATACATCCAGTAAATCAACGCACCTGTCAAGCGTTTGTTTACGTTCTAGCTCATTGCTCAACAAATAGAGTTTAGTTGTTTAACTGCAAGCCAATGACTGATTTATTTCCATAGTTCTCTACATCAATTTTCATTTTTTGCATTATTTGAAATTTCACAAAAGTAATTATAGGGTTAATTTAAATCAATGATGGCGAAAAAATGGCGGAATTTAAAATAGTTAGTAACATCCGAGTGTAGAAAAGACTACCTCTTTATCATATATAGAATTTATTAGGAGTAAAACAACAAATAAAGTTTTTATAGCCTTGGACCCTTTTTATAAAACATATTAGACATTTTGAAAAAAAATTTTGTCCAACACATATTTATATTTTGTAATCATTAATAATTACTTAAGAGCTGTTAAATATGTATAGGAAATAAATAATTAACAAACATATTCTCCAAAAGCTACTTTTTAGCCTGCAACATCTCAGTATTGGGCAAAGGGGTCCCCACAAGGAAAATTGTTAATATACTCTCCCATAGTAATCACTCTTCGTGGGAGAGAGACATTAAGTAAAACTTATAAACAAAAATTTTAAAAAATAAATATATATGTATGCATAGTTTGTTCCTTTAACACCGTTATGGAGTTCAGGTTTTTAAAAAATAATACACATACATATGAATACTATATCTTCCAATACTTTTTTTTACGAGTAAGTTAGCAAAAGCTTTAATTGTATATACAGCATGATAAAATAATAGTACGTAAGCTTGAAGCTATGTTGTTAACCCTCGGATGGCCAAGCTTTTTTACTGGCGTTGCTGGCCAAGCGGGGTCTTTTGAAGACCCCATGCGATTTTGCACCTGTATGCTAACTGAAGGAATTTTTTAACTTACAATAGTATAACATTATTAACTCTAAACTCTAAAAATACCACATCCACATTATAGAAGCGCAGTGCATCTTTTATTTGCTTTTACATACAGTCTACACAGACTGCCACATTTTGCCTTTTGGAATGATCGGGACAAGATAATTACCGCATTTACTACACTTTGTTTTAACTTTTCTGTCTATTGACCGTGGGCATTAACTGGTATAATAGCTCGTATGGAGTCTTGCACATGTTTTTTAAACCTATTCATGTTTCAAGGCCTAATTTTCGCAGAAACAATCGTTGCCTGCCAGATTCATAGTCACGCATTACACACATTACCAAGCGGGGTCTTTCCGAGACCCCAACCAAGAAAACCTTTTTTTTTATAAAAAATGCCGAGAAATTTTGTTCTGCCAGTAATTGCAGCTCATAAATAATACAAAAAAATTAAGCTAAAAAAATAATCAAGGCACAACTAGGTTTTTTAAAGAAGTTGTATGACAAATATGCTACGCTTGGCCATCCGAGGGTTAAAGAGCTATTAATAAGCATTAATAAAATGATTACAAAACCTTTGAAGTCAATTCTTCAAGACATTGCAATCTTCAACTGGATTTTCAATACCTTTCATAAGCATAATTTCAATAAAATATGTTACTAACATAAAGAAAATTGTACGATTTATGATCTTGAATATTAATTCACCCAATGGTATCGACATCACCATTAGTTAGATATTTACATTTAGGAAATTGAATCAATTTCATTTTTACATCAATTTAAGTGGTATAAAAATTATCTACAAATGCATTTTAATATAATGCTTTCCTTAGTAATCAGTTTTAAACATTTGTTTAGTTTTATGTATGTGCTTTGCATTACAACTTCATTCTTGCCACATTTCTGACCTCTTTATTTTTCAGTATCTTCAAGAATTGACCTGCAGGAATTTTTTTCTATCATATTATGCTCATTAAAAGTTCCTCAACCACATACTACTACGTTTCTGTTCCATTATTTCAACACCCTGTATAAGCAAGTTGTTTTGTGTTTAGTCAACAATACTTTTTTGAGGGCTTTATAGGTTGCAAGCAAATTTATTTTTTATCGCATCGGGGAATTGACCAAATCGGGGCAAAATATTATTTAAGGGTATAAAGGACAGAAGAAGAAATTACCTGTGACTCCTTCAATTTTTATTTCGGCATGATGGCCAACTGCAGCCAATTCAATACCTGTACCAGACACAGGAATTCTTGGTTGGGTGTTGCCAGGACTTACTTTACAGCTGAATGGTGATCCAGGTACAGGTTGTCCATTAAATCTGTGGAAATATTTGGTGTTTGCATTAAATATTATTTCAATACTTCTAAACTAACAAAACTAAACATGCTGCTAAGTAGAGTAAAATTCCCTAATAGAAGAAATTTTCCACTTACACTCTGCTTCTAAGCACTTAGTCTATTACTTTCATATACAATACGTTTGGGTTGGTTAGGTAGATTTGCACTTAAAATTTTGGAAATAATTTATAAAAAGTACAGAGTGATCAAAAAAACTTGACGGTTATTTGTGGAACCAAAATTTTACATCTTCGATGAATTCATGAATTGTGCAACCACCATCTCTAACGAATGATTTCTATTAAACTGTAATTATCAACTACTTGATCAAAGATACATGGGATTTGTTCTATAAATGACCACAACTAAGGATTTTATTGATCTGTTTAATTGTCCATTAAATGCTTACTTTAAAAAAAAATCAACAATGTTTACTTAAACATGATGACTTGTTTTAAGTATATAATTTTATTTACTTAATTATATTGTTCTTAGTTTTTAAGAAGCATGAAAATATTGAATCTATTTTCATCCCATATTTCTAAGCAGTTTATAAAATCGTCTACTAACACTGAATGTTTCTAATTGCATTGTTATTAGTGGTCTGGTGTCACAACTATTTTTAAGTAGCACCAAAGACAGTAAACGATTTTTTTATCCATTATTTCTAACAAATATGTAAAATTTTCTACTGACAGTGTTCATAGATACATTGTTACTGGTGGCACTATCCTTACGTAGCATCAAAGACAGTTTATGATTTTTAACAACCAATATTTCTTATCAATATATAAAATTTTCTACATACACTAAGCTGTTGCTAATTATATTGTTACTGATTCTTCAATATCAAAATATTTCTAAGTAGCAGAAACACATTGCACTTATTAAATTCTTCAAAAGTACAGAAAAAAAATTACTAACCTCACACTTAAAGTGTGTGTAGCAGCTTCGGTTGGTTTGAAATTCACTTTAAACCGTGCATTTCCTTCACTTTGTACAAAGTTGGGCACATTTCTACCAGCAACGGCTACAATAATTTCCAAATTTCCAGCCCCTGCTTGTGATGCATTAATACTAAACGAAACGGGTTTTCCAACTGTGCCATCAGTTATATCTGTTACACTAACACGACTTGCATCATACGCTTTCACTAGGAAGGGACTTCCCTCTATATGTCCTCCTGGCAGACGTACCTATTAGCATAATTTGGTTTATTAATATAATAGGAACCAAATGGAAGTACATTGTTTATTTACCTCAACACTGTGATCTCCTACATCAATTGGTGTAAATGATACATCAAATTTGCCTGGCGAATCTGGCTGTGGAGTAATCTGTAATATTTTGAGAAGTTAGTTGTAAAGATTTTATACTATCATACATAGGATGAAAAAATATTACCTCACAATTATCTTCTAAAATAAAATATTTAATCATTATTGGAGATGAAATTAAAAATTACAACGCATTGAGCAAAACTAATACAACTAACTACTTGCCAAATCATTTATTTGTTTCTATCTACCAAATTAATTTGCTATTGATATCTACCTTATATAAATGATATAAATAGGTAACCAGAATGACAACATAAAACTATTATTGTACTCGAGTTGCAAAAAGTGACTCCCTACTAAAAATGGGGATACTGGGATAATCAAGCCATCTAATTTAAAACTTTGAAAAAATAAAGTACAATCAGGTCATACATGTACAACTTTTGTACTATATGGTGAATTAATCAGCTATCTTTTGTTTAATTATTAAAAAATATATACAGCATGTTGCATTTTTATCTACAATAGCAGAATTTAAATAGTCAACACGGAATAATTAGAAAAAATCTGAATAAAATAAGAACGAAAAGATAAACAAAATTAAATGAACATATTTTTTTAATGTTAACTGAAAATCTACATTTAATTTACTTTTTTCTTGTATTCCAACAGTTTGATATGGGATTCCCTGAGCAATATGAAAAGTTAACAATCAGAATTGCTAATATAGTTTCTGTAAAACTTCTGTTTATAAACTCCAATAGTTTCAAATTACAACAAGCACTTAAAATTTTTTTTAAGATGAAATTACACAATTAATTTCTCAATTTTGTGGTAGTAAACCCTAAAGAATTTTTGAAAATACTTGTTTATGCATTATATGTATTTGTAGAAAATGAAATTGTGGTTAAATTTCACATTGACTCCAATATTGTACCATTAAATTTTTACCCCATTTGATCTTAAACCTAACTAATTAATGCCCAGTTACAGTTATGCCAAGGAAAACATTCTAACTAAATATTTAGTCATACAAATATGTGAAACCTCCAAAAGAAAGTTTCAGCATTTATTGAAAATTTGGCTGCTACAAAAATGCTATATTAAAATTTCAAGAAGTTTATCATGTTCAATAAGCAATTTAAATTTTTTTCGAGGCTAATATTACACAATCAGTTTCTCAATTTGATGGTAACCACATAATTGTCTTAAACTGATTGAGAACTTATACGTACAAAAGAAACTTTACAGAATGTTTCAGAATTCGAGATTATGTACTCTAACTAATTGGTGATCAGTTACAGTTCTACCAAAGAAAACATTCTAATTAAATATTTAGTCATACAAATATGTGAAATCTCCAAAAAAATTTCATTATGTATTGACAAAACAAAACAGGTATTGCCTGCATGACACAGCACAGAATTTTGTACACATCTTTGTTAAGTGTTTTTACAAAATTACATAGATTCATGTTCTAAAACCTACAGAATTTTGTACAAAGTCCACGTCGCATCGATGCGCAAACGAGCAATTTTTAGTGCTTATCAACGATCACAGAGGGCAGAGAAGTATATGTTTACCACGTGTTTACCCCGCTTGCCTACACTCCACGTACTTTCACTTATCTCGCTCGCGTTCTTTATTGCTGCAGCTTGTTTGCTTTGTCATGCGTTCATCTAAAATAAATTAATAAAAGCGCTACGAACTTATGCATTAACCTAATATTATAAAATTTTGTTAGAATTCTACTTTATCGACAGTCACATGATTATTTTGACAGTTTTTCCATAGATGTCAACGTAATTTGCACCTATTTGCGCATGGTCACAGACAGAATTTTGTACAAAATTATGTGGCGTGTAATACGTATTTAGCAGAATTTTGTACAAATATCTGTGCCGTATAATACGTGTTTAGCAGAATTTATTTTGTACAAAATTGTTCAAAATTTTGTACAATATGTTGAACAAAATTTTGTACAAAATTCAAGTCTGTGAGCATGCGCAAATAGGTGCAAATTACGCTGACATCTGTGAGAAAACTGTCAAAATAATCATGTGACTGTCGATAATGTAGAATTCTATCAAGATTTCATAATATTTGGTTGATGCATAAGTTCGTAGCGCTTTTATTTATATTTTTTTACATGTGCGCACGATAAAGCAAACAGCTGCAGGAATAAAGAACGCGAGCGAAGTAAGAGAAAGTGCGCGGAATGGCGACGCGACGGGGAAAACACGCGTTAAACACATTCTTCTCTGCCCTCTGTGATCGTTGATGAACACTAAAAATTGCTCCTTTGAGCATCAATACGACGCCAACTTTGAACAAAATTCTGTAGATTTTAGAACATGAATCTACGGAATTTTGCACAAAATTTTGCTGTATGACAAGGCACAGAATTGTTTAAAAATACTTTAAACAACATTTTGTACAAAATTCTGTGCCGTGTCATGCAGGCCTAATTTAATACTCAATCATACAAATATATAGATTCCCTAAACAGCAAATATATTTTGTACTAATAATTAAAAATTTTCTTTTTTATAATTCAATAAAATTACCATTTACAATTAACATTTTACTTTCATACCTGTGTAGGGACAGATCTCCTTGCAGGTCCTAAAACTTCAACAACTGGTGGATTTGGACTCTCAACAGCAAATAAACAAGGACGTCCAACAGAAATTTTATCAAGAGCATCAGGCGCAATGATCCTGGCTGCAGGTGCCACGATGCATTTGAATGGGCTACCAGGTACGTCTTGACCATTAAAGCGTAAATCCACAGAATGAGTGGTGGCCTCTCTTGGAGTGAAAGAAATTGCATATGTATGAGGGCCTTGTGCTTGTGCTGAAGTTGGAACTCTTCCCCCATTGACTGTTACTTCAAGATTTCCTGGACCAGCTTGACTGGTCTCAACTGCAGGTATGTTACAGTTTAAAAATCTTACAATTACTTAAAAATGTTTATTACCTAAAAATGTAACAGGTTTTCCCACTACCCCAGTTGGGGATTCTTTCACTTTGATAGCTTGCACATCATATACTTTAGCTGCATATGGGCTTCCGGCAGTTGGTGCACCGCTTACACTTACAGCAACACGATGCTCACCTACGACTCTTGGTACAAATTCTGCTTGAAACTGTCCATTTCCAAGAGGTTGTACTTGAGTAGGAACTGCTTGGCCTCCTGGGCCTATCCAATTTGTTTAACAACGTACGTCAGTCATAGTTTTAGGATATAATTTGGCCTAATCTTGTGGCAAAGGAAACTGGGAGAGGGTGATTTGTCTGAAGCTACTGGTTATTACGTTAACGATAAATAATTTTTTTAGCTGCTACATAATAATACGTCTTGTTACTGTTTTTAATTAATACTTTAGTCATAAGTGTTTTTAAATCTTTAGAACTTTGTGCTTACTGTTTTGATTTTCATGGAATGTTTTAAAAATACTATGATTAAATGTTTGTTAGCTAAAATGGCACTATTACTAATAACAAGCCCAATTAAATCTGCAATTTTTAACAGATATTTTTGAAAATGCATACAAGAGTAAAGGCAGAATCCGTTTAGAAGCAAAGAGCATGGTAGTAAAATCTTATACAGTACTACAAACTTTATACTGACTACATAATCTTTTATGTACTATCATACTTCTGGAACAGTTTTAAAATTATTTCCTTTTACAACAATGGTGTAGCATTAAAAACAATTTAGAAAACTAAATGAAACAATAAGGAAGACATAATTTCAAATGAAAAAATTATGTTACTACAAGCTTGTAAATTTAAAAAACTTAATAATGTTGCAACTCTTAAAGATTTGACGCAATCCAACCCAACAGTAATAACTGTCTGAAAGTGACTGTAAAATTATTATTGATAGATGCAACAGTAATAACTGTCTGGAAGTGACTGTAAAATTATTATTAATAGATTGTTATTGAAACACATTGAAGCCTGCAACTGGAAATGTGCAGATGCTAGAGCGGCCGAATAAAAGAGTGTAGAGTTATTTACTTGTGTATTTTGTGATATTTGGATAGAAGCAGGTGTATTACCTGTTAAAAGTTTCAGTAATGATGAAAATGCTAATGCAGACCATACATATTGCAGAATATGGCTTTTTGTATGCCAGTATAAACTTTGTTTACAAAAATAGGTGTCTCTTTAATACTAATTCAGATATACACTCTTGAGGCACACATGAGGCTAGATTTTCCATGCAATTGGCATTATCAGAAGTCTTTTCAATGTATTTCTTAAATCTATAAAAACATCCCTACATCAAGTAAAATTTTCCATACAATAAAGAAATCAACAATACATTTTATAGAGTGAATAAGGTTTAAAATAGCCCTTATTATGTAGCTTAACTATTTACTGTGATTATAATCAATTCTTTTTCCTACCCTACTTTGTTCAAGTATGTTATATTTGCTTAGGTATTTTATATTTATTAGGTACTGCTATTGCATTTTGATAATTTCATGCCACTGCTTCTGAATTAATTTATGATTAAATATTACGGAAAGTTAGAACATATTCACAAATATATTTGCAATCCCAAACGTTAAGTATGCATTATTAAACCATGTTAGTTACCAGTCCTCTTTCATAATCTCGAATTTAGCAAATCATAATAACTGTCAAATACCTATAAATTGCAACAAGTAGATAACCAAACATTACCAAGGCACGCTTTGTGGTATGCACGATTATCAGTAGAAACTACTGCTTAGATTTAAAACATAATTTGCAATATTCGTTTACACCAAATTTGTATGACTATCGCAGTATGAGTCCAAATATATTCATTACGGTAAGTTGAACGTGAAGATGGCATTACCCCAATAGACACATTCTCTAAATCTTTTGCATTCAGAAAAAGTTTAATAAACCGGTGTTCTTTATGTTTTCTCTATAAATAGATATTTTGTGGTTCTGCAGGAATTTAACATTTTTGCTATCAATTGGAAATTGTAGGTGTCATCTATTGATTCAGTTTTGATGTTGTTTTAATTATTTTTTTATATAAACCACAAACCAAATATCTCATTTTGTTTAAAAAAATTGAAAGAATATTTATAGAAGCGCTTTTAGTCAATAATAACTTTCAGTTTTTATGTAGGTGAAGCTTAAAAATTTCATTTGTATATTAAATTCTGCTTAAGTGTGTCATTTTTTGGTGCCATTACTTTACTTTAGAATAAAGCAAAGTTATACACTATCAAGCTTTTAACAATTAAGAAACAGAACAGTAATTTTTTGATCTATGTAGTACCAGAAAAATAATTTCAAACTAATTACATTTGGAAATACCTATTTCAATTTTCAAATATTTGTTGGAAATTATTCTAAATGTGTGATTTGTACACAAATACCATGCAATTTAAATCAGGACTTCTACAACTTATACATTGCACATATCAGTGAAAACCATTTTGTATTAAACTATTCAGCCGCGTTAACTTTTATAGTAGATATCCTACCAATAAATATAACTTTTGTGGAACATGTGCGGATAAGCAAATTATAATTTTCATCGACTTAAAACAAAACAGAATTTTGATTAAAAAATATTTAACACTTTCTTTATATACACTACCAGTGATATGAGAAACATAGTTTTAATTTATATTATATATCTGCTGTATGTAGTATCTAGTTTGTTCCGTAATAAGGAGCAATTAATAATATTCTACATACAACTGCAATCAAATATAAACAGAAAATAGGTACCAATAGCTGTAGAAAGTAAATCCAAAATTAGTTTAATTTTTCAGTAATAAATACTGCATTAGTTGTGCTGCATTCCACCTCTACTCTTGCTTAAAAACAAAATCTAATACTTCACTAAATTAGTCAAAGTAGTACCCCTGCATTGCAGCAGAATTTAATAAAATAAAATACATATGTATGTAGTTTACTTTAAGATTTTCTTGAATTATTACCTCAACTCATTGGCACCACCTAATTTGTGATACATTTCATAAACAACATTATTTTTCGGTACTCTTTTATACTCTCTTTTATGCCTAACTACCACCATACCCATGCCACAAAACCCATCAACTCCAAAATTACTAATTTTAAATAAACAATTGACTAACAAATTCATTTACAACTGTAAGTGTATCTTTTTTGGGTTAATCTGGAGTTACGAGGTTTAAAAATCAGTCATAACATTTACTTTCTGGCAAAAACTATTAGTATCAGAATAATAACAAATTTTAATGTAATTAGACCAAATTACTATGTAGAAAGTGTGAATCTGATTGACTGGTTAATATTGAATTGAATGCAATTTTCTTTCTTAACTGTAGATATACTAATTCTACTATTTAATAACTTCCAAATTAAAAATGAAGCATCTGTGCTTATGCTTTGATGCTCATTATTGTAATTATACATTTACTGAAAAACTCAAATATTATCTGGGTGTGGCAAAAAATGTATATTTTAAGGGAATGTAAGGTGGCTCAATATAAATAGAAGTCTTAATAAACACGGGTCAAGAAATAATCCATATCTGAGATATTTCAATCTAAACATAAACCTGCCAGAAAGTAAATTTCTCTGATAAGAAAACCGTATGTATTACCACATAGCACAAATCTACCAACACCATCACCAATTCTACACAAAATTGCGTTATACAGCATTACCAATAATTTTAAGTTAAAAGTAAAAGAAAGTTGATCAACATGCAAATGAAAACAGAAAATAATTCGCGTCAAATGTTTCATGGCAATTATAATACAAGAAGCAGAAGCACCACATTCTTAGAATGTTTATGATTAATAAGCTTTCTAGTATCACAACAATCCTTATAAAATACAAAAACCATTATGGATATTATAGTTAGTCAATTATCAAGCATTAATAAAAAATTGTTTAGAAAAAAATCCAATCTTAGTATCCTACTTTCTATATATTTAACCATTGTTCACCAGTTAAACATTAACAATAGTATTAGAAATTGATCAATAATTAAGCACCTCTGAATTGAAAACAGTAATGTAATCATGAAAAGTAATTAACTACTATAAAATATCAGAATAATGTACACAGAAGAAATTTCACTTTATGAACAGTTTCCACATAAAATAAAGCAAAAGTGGAAAAATGCCACATTCCATGAAACGAAAACTGTAAGCATATTTATTTACTTCAATTATTTTACACATAAAAATAAAGGCAAGGCAGGATAGTTAGTACAAGTGTAAATGTTATATGAAAGTCTGTCTAATACAAAGATCTCCGGTGACCTGAAAAATGAAAAGTGTGCAAAAAGAGAGCCATTTATAAAGAAAAATACAAAACGCCATAGGTAGAAAACATGCATGTATTTACATTTATACGACACAAAAAAGAGTACAGAGAGTACATATACAAATAATATTTACAAAAAATAAAATGTATACAAGAAAACTACATACATATACGTACAACAATACAAAAAAAGCTGCATACACAGAGAGATCAAAAATATCACATAGAATTATTTGTCAAACAATAAATAACCAGTTAAAAGTAATTATAATATACTTTAATCTCCCTGTAAAATGAAGATTCGAGCTTGGTAATACAATCGTTGGTTAATTTTCTTAATACCATTTTAATTTCAACATGAAATTGAAATTTTCTTTTAAGCTAAAAAAGTTTGAGTTTTCATAAATGTTCAACAATAAAAAGAAATTTTTGTTTAAAGATGTTTTCCCAAAATTCTTTAATTACAACTAAATTTCATTATTTCCATACATTAATCAAGACAACCCCTCAATTGTGGGAGGTCCTTGCATAACAATAAGATTTTGTAAACTATTAAAGATCAAGACATCTCTCCTGTAATTCCAAACTCAAATCAGGAAAAGCAAAACCCCAAAGCCGGAAGATGTGTAAAGACTCTCACCCTCAACGTTCACTTCTATGTCTTCTAAACGTCCAGGATGATTAATTAACAATGTGCTAGGTTTATGAATTGGTCCGGGGCCAGGTAATGTAACACTAGGTCCACTGCCGCCTCCGCCAACTCCAACAATCAAGGGGCACCCCACAACAGGGCGTTTGTTAAATGCAACATTTATAACATGATCACAAGCTTCTGCAGGAACAAAGCTAACTGCAAATCTAGCATTTCCTTGAGGATGCACTTGTGTTGGAATGTTTAACCCTCTTGCAGAGATAGTTATTTCTAAGTTTCCTTCGCCAGCTTCACTTGCATCCACAGAAAATGTAACAGGTCTACCCACAGTTCCACGAGCAACATGTCCAACAGTAACCCTTGTGGAATCAAATGCTTTTGCAATAAATGGGGTGCCTTGTACAGGCCGTCCATTATAATCAACATTAATTTGATGAGCACCAACTTGCGATGGAGTAAATTCAGCAGTAAAACCAGAATGTATATCTCCAGTTACTTTTACAGGTAATTCCCCTGCAGGGCCTCGAACTGCCACGGCCAACTCTGCAGCCCCCCCACCAGCTACTCCCATGTGAAACGAACTTGGCTGATTGACGGGTATTAGTTCCAAGTGTGAGAGGCTCAAAGATACCCTGCTTGTGTCAGCCACAGGACAAACAAATGGACAACCACGAACTGTCTCTCCATTAAATTTAATATCTATTAAATGTGGTTTAGCGACATCCGGAGTAAAAGATACTAGACATCGCCCTCCACCTACTACTTGTACATGATTCGGGACTTCCCCTTCGTTAATTGATATTTCCAGTTGCCCTTCTCCAGCTTGACTTGCATCCACTAAAACAAATTTAAATTAGAATGTTACATCAAAAAATATATAGATATAGATATACAAACTGTCTACTACAGAAGAGACTACACTAAATAATTTATATTTCACGGATAATATAGTGCTATTTGTGGAAAAGAAAACAAAACTAAAAGGTATGATATATGAGGTAAATGAAGAAGGTATGAAAATTAACCTCTCAGTAAACCATGATAAAAGAATTTTAATATCAAATAACAAACATAGAAAGCCTTCATACTGAAGTCTTAAAAGAATGTATGTATCATGGCTGAAGAGGAGGCAACTCCTAGAAAGGCCTTTGCCTTATAGATTGTATGTATGACATGTATATTTTATTAAGCAGTAAATATTTTGAAAATTGATTGAATTGTATATATCTCGAACAATTATTCTTATTGAATAACAGAATATAAAAAGGAAAACATAAGTTGCAAGAGTCATGGGTCCCTAAAATACATTTTTAAACATAAAATTCCTGTCGGTACAAAAAGAACACTTTTTAATATGCGTAATCCTAAAACTAACTTATGGTGTAGAACCATGGTCCCTAAAAAAGAAATTGAGAAACAAAACGAGTGGCGTTAACTAAACTGAGAATGTCATATCTGATTATAAGACAGATAGATGAAATAAGGACAACTGAGAAGAACTGGAACATTTGAACACAACGGAAGACTTAAAGAGAAGAGATGAACCAAAACAACGACCTTCTGGATCCCTAGTGATGGGAAAAGAAGGAGACACTGCCTAACTATAGGACGGAATGAATAGATTGTGCCAGTAAAAAGAACAAACTGTATGCGGCAATTAAGAGTGATGAAGAAGTGTTTTACCTTTGGGATGTATAGGCGGATAATAATCCTCTTTTAAATGATACAAACGTTGATACAGTTCTTTTCAAAAACTACTGAAATATTTCAGAAAAACACTTCTAATAGTAACACAAGCAAATTAGGTATAAGAAATTAAAATTTACAAAAATTTAAAAAACTGAACAACTGTTACAACTGTTTAGCTATTATTCATATTTTGTTTTTGGTGATAATAAAATTTAGTTACCTATTCAATATTCATACAGTTTTTAAAAACACGCATTGTCTTAACCTTTATATCAATTCAAACAGAAAAAGCAAGCTATTTTGACAGCTAAAAGTTATTCAATTGTTTATTTCTTATATATTTTGCAGGAGTAATTTGTTTTTGCTAGTGTTTTACTTAAATATATCAGTAGTTTATAAACATATGTATAGCAACTCATATTATTAAGAACAGAAATAAGCTACCTATCGAAGCGAAATCAGAAAATCAAGACATGAAAAACATGTTAGTTCATGTGAAACATGACAATTTAAAATGTTTTTTTGTAATACTACTGCCAAGTATGTACAACTTGTTTTTTGTATTTCTACACCTATGAGCTATTGACTTTCAACGCAAACATAGTAAACTATGAATATTTAAGGGGAAACAATCATAACCATAAGTAATCAACTTTTCACCTTTTTACCAAACCATTCCGGAGGTCTGTGTAGTGTACTTATAATAGACAGTATGTATAAGATAAAAGATATTGTGAACTAAGAATGTAAAAATATTGTCTAAATATGTATAAAGCAATAAAAAATAAATACATAAATTCTTTACCTACCTCTAAATTGTACTGGCTGGCCTACAACGCCACCACTAACATCGGCAACTTGTATTAAACCAGCATCGTACACTTTTGCTACAAGAGGTGCCGACAGCTTTTCTCCTCCGACAACAACTTCAACTATGTGAGTTCCAACTTCTGTAGGAACGAATTCGACACTTTGTACTCCAGATCTAGTTCCAGGCAATACTCTGGCCTGCACAGCTCTTTTGCTGGGCGATATAACGTGCACCGAAATATCTTCCGATAACACTGATTCATTATTGGTAATTATTTCAAACACTGCGGAGGTATTTGCAGGGACAAGGCGCGTCGATTCACCCAGTACTGATAACGACGAGTTCGACATGATGTTAACGTGCCAGGGGCTCCCTTTAACGCAAGAAAAGTGATGTTAGAAAAACCATTTAAACAGAGCAAACGAGCACTGTCTATATACGACTTTATATTACTGTACCTGGCACCTGTTGATTAAAACTCCTATGAAGTTGTTAATTCGACAAAACGACGTGGAAACTACACTTTGATGCTTAAAATTGCAACTGCATTCGATAAAACAACACACGAAATATAAGGTAACTTTCTAGAAAGCGCCTTGTACTAAAAATCCGTGAACAGCAGCTTCGCGGCGCGAACTGGCAGTCGCTGCTCGGGGGGGTCAGGGGCGTACGGCATTCCACTGTTGACCACGCAAAGACCGCAATGGGCGTAACTTGCGGTATTTCCTGCTCGAGTGCGCCTTGCATGCAAGGAGTCCCTCGAAAGACCCTTCTTGCTCCGTGGTTCAACGGCGTCAACGATACCATTCATCAAAACCTCTTTAGACCATCCTAAGTTGGAAGATCTAAGTGGGCCATTGACCACTTTACGTAGGTTCCGCATTTGAAAGTTTTGAAAAAGTCAACCGGAGTGGGAGTAATGGTTGCATTGAAATTCATTCAGCCCGTTATAGACGACGACACCAATAGCCCGACCCTTTTCATGGGCAAATTTTTTACCGTAACATAGGCGCAACTGCGATGGCAACAGGAGCAAGAATTCCTAGATTTGGATTTCTTTACTCCTTCGGGGTTTCGAAGAATTTCTTATGCTAGTTAAGAAATGTGACCTATTAATTTTTCTTGTCGGATAGGTACGCCGCTGTTAAACAACGATGTTACCTAACCAGTAGGTAATCTTTGATCTTGTCCTTCAGTTTTAATTTTATTATGCACATTGCAATTATATGTTTAACAATAGTTTACAAATGAGATTCTGTAATTTGTTAAAGGACAAAAAAACTCCTGACTTCTAACAATCATGCATTAATTGTTAATAGAGTTTTAGACGGACAATCGGAATGTGTACAGGGCGTTTCTAATAACATTCTCCACTCTCCACATACGACAGTGGCCTCGGAAATAGTTTAAATAAGGGGGAGCCTAATTTTATTGTTCCATAGTTAAACTGAGTAAAATCATAATGTAGAATTCTTTCTCCTGTAGTTATGGTTACATACATATACTACAATGTTCATGTGATTTGAGAAGAAAATAATATTCGGTTCACTAAAGAGGAAACCAAAAATATACCCAATTTTTTAAATCTGATTAACATAATATGCACAAATATTATGACACTAATCTACATTTTTGCGAGGTTTGCACAGCAATTGGTTATCATTTTTTGTGTTTGCCAAACATCAACCTATTCTTCCAGTAGAATTGTCTTGGCACATAAAAACGTCAATAATGGATCTACACTACTGCCTTTTCCAATACGAAATTCTTACTTTTTTACAATAAGTAAATTTAGCAAATAGGATTTTACAACCCTCGTAATTCTAAAAAACATGCAAATTAAACTATATATTTTATGACCAAAAGTGCAGTTTACCAACCCTTGAAACTTATTAACCATTGTCCTTCAGCATGCAATATGAATGATTCAAACAATCTGGCCTGTTTTATAGTATTTACAGAAGTGTATATTCGACCTTAAGTCGTACATAAGATTCTTGAAAGAATGAAATAAATCGTATGTCAGGGGGTAAATTATGCTGCATGGAAAGCAAACTACTCCGACTATTCGAAATTCAATTCATGTAGAGATTTGGAGAGAAAATACTATAGCAATTTGGCTGGGAGTAGAAATAGCAATTAAATAATTGGCGTTTGATTCTACGTATCACTTGAACTGAGCATATATTAAAAACTATATCTCTTATTTCTCTCCATCCACTTAAATTTTGCAAAAATTAATTCCTTATAAAATATTTAAGTAATAGTCATAGTAAATTTTTGTTTGCCTACCTCCAACGATATACGACCATTATACAAATATATGTTTTTTTAATACAACATTTATATTTTTACATATTTGCATATTTACAATAAAATTGCTTTAAAGACTTAGATTGCTATCGCTGGGATCCCTTAAAACATAAATTTAGATTCAGGAAAAAGAAAATCGATACAAAAAGGTTTATTATCATCACTATTTATTAAATGGATATTATCCTGCATATTATTACCACAACTTTTGCTGAATAAATCACACGAAAAGAAAAAATAAAATTGCGATTTTTTGGTGACCAATAAATAGATCCCGTTTTACCAAACCAGAGAAAAGACTGCCCATTTAAAATTGTAATTACCTCACGACTAGTGTGACTACCATCTTTTTGTCAAATATCTTGCAAATGTTGATATATTGGTAGTTGATATAACGTATCATCGAGTTTTATATATAATAACCGCAAATAATTGTTAATAATAAATGATCCGCGAGTTTAAACAGGTATTTTGTTTCCGAAAATGCTACCTGAACCGTTATAAAAAAAATATATAACAGTATACGAAGTGTTATACTTAAAATCAGATATTTCTATATACTTACTCTGTGTTTCAGATATAGAGAGCAATGATATATTTTAAAACTAGGCAAAATTCTATACAAATTTAGTTTTATAAATATATAGTACAAAGCTTGTTCAACTGAAGCCCATATTTGATCAACTTAGCCTTGAAAACAAATACAATAATTCAAATTACGTTTGTTAATGTTGATGATGATTGTAAGCAACACATTAATAAGTTACTGGCGTTTGAATTTGATTCTGACTTTTAAAGCTTCGATTTCGAAATGGCATTCGTTGTTGAAAATCCGTCCAAGTTTGATCAGCGTGCGGTCCTACAATTTTTATGCGCTGAAGGTGTGCAGTCATTGCAGATTCATACACGAATGCAAGCAGTGTATGCTAATGCATGCATTGCGTACCCAACTGTGGAGGAATGGTGCCGACAGTTAAAGAATGCAAAAGAGAAGGCCATGGATGAGCCGCGACCAAATGCACGGTGTACTGCATTAACAGAAAACAATATGGCATGTGGGGAAGGCCTTATTAGAGAAAATCGTCAAATTTCAATTAGAGAAATTGTTGGTGCGAGTGTAGGATCTGTCCATAGTATTGTTCGTAATCTGGGCTACAGCACAGTTTGTTCGGAATGGAATCCTTATCTCTTGTCTAATGCAAAAAAATGCTTGCGAATGGACTTATCTCTGCAACACCTCACAGATTGTGGGCAAAATGGTGATGACTTTCTTCTGTCTATGGTTGCTGGTGACGAAACTTGGTGCTATTACTACGAGCCATCCAGTAAATTATCGTCGATGCAGTGGAAACATTCAAGTTTACCACCACCGAAGAAGTATGAAGCACAACCTTCTGTAGGCAATGTGATGTTAACATATTTTTGCGACCATGAAAGACCCTTTTTCATAAAGTTTAAGGAACCTAGAGGAAATGTCGGTGCAAATCTATACAATGAAGCTTTGAACAAGCTTCATCAAGCAATGCGACGAAAACGTCCACGAAAACCTACGCGTGGGGTCATTTTGCTGCACGACAATGCTATGTCTCATGTTTCTAATGTAGTAAAAGAAAATCTTCAACGAAAGAAATGGGAGATTTTAGAGCATCCACCCTATAGCCCGCATCTGTCGCGATTTCCATATTTTTGAACCGCTGAAAAAGGCGTTCAAAGGAGGGCATTTTGAGTCTGACGCAGAAGTACCGACAGCTGTGGAAGACTTCTTCAATCAGCCACAAGAATTCTACGAGGGTATACGTCGGTTAGTAAAACAATGGGATAGCTGCCTTAACTGTGACGGTAATTATTTGTAATTAAATTGTTGAATAAATTTTTATAAAGCAAAGATGGGTTTCAATTGAACACACCTCGTAGAAATCATTAACAATTGTTTTCGTATATGTATTTAGTTTTCATTTGTGGGACACTATATGATGGGAAAAGTAAATTCAAACAGATGCCGGAAAGCATGGATTCACAATCCTCATAAACGATAAGTAATTAAAATATGCATACCGCAATGGTTAATACTCTTTGAATGAAAGTCGTAAGTACCTGTTTGTCAATGAAAGTGCGGTTTTACTAAATCCTGCAGCTAAATTTCTTCTACTCTTAAAGTGTTTTTTTTTATTACAACAAAAGCGGTACAGCCGTTTATCATAATTATAAAGGGTGTTTGAAGAAAAGGTCGCAGATTATCAAACCAAACAATGTCCGCAAACCAACTGTTTCAGAGATAGAGACGATTTAATATTTTAATCAATAAACTGCAATAGTAGGCGTTCCATTTGCCATGAAAAGAATTATGTTATCAATATTTATGTACTGTACATATTTATATTCCGTACCATTTCCAGCGCGTACAAGCCCTTATTGTTTCTGATTTTACTTGAAGAATAGTGTTTTATAGATTCATAAATTAGAAAAGTTGCAGGAAATCAAAACTTTGCTGCCAATATTTTATTTACCGATGATATTACTTTCCTACGCCCTTCCGATAAAGCCAGTATTTTAACTAAATCGTTTGACTGTATGTTAAGTTCCTGAATAACACTTTATCCTCACTGTTTCAAGATGTGCCCCTGAATAATAGGGTTCAGCTATGGTTTATGCACAATGGGGCTCCACCACGTTTTTAATCAATGTCTGAAAATACGTATAACCTGTCAACATCAAACATCAAATGGGTAGGATGATGGGTTTAATTGCAGAGCCATTTAGATCCCCTGATTTGAATCCACTAGACATTTTTATTTGGAAAATTTATATTTATTTACGTGTCAGTGCCTTTACTATTCGTTTTTTCACAATAATACAATTTATTGATTAAAATACAAAATCGCTTCTATTTCTGAAACGATTGATTTGCGGACAATGTTGATTAAAACTTTTTGGTTTAGTTTGATAGGGAGTGGTTGTTTGAGTTTCGAAGAGTAAGAACGTGTTTGACCGTGCTTCGATAAAGTGCAACACCAGGAAAAAGTAAGCATTACTGGGTCATCGCCCAGCTTACTACGGGAATGCAGACGCAGCGAAAACCTACATACCAGGTGTTAGGTGTCGAAGATTATGATATTATCGACCTCCGACGCCACTAATGCAATGGCAGACAAGCAAGAAAAAATTAAAATTAAAATAGAAACCCGAAACGAAATTACATTATATAATGCAGGGCAAGAAGAAAAAAATACAAGAAGTGTATTGCAATAAAATGTTTTCCTATTACAGCAGCAATTAGCATGCAAGCAGCAATAAATAAGGGAAATGAACAGAAATTGGACCCAAGTGCAATGCAATGCAACAAATGCCAAACATGTGGGCACACCCAAAGATTCTGCAACGGGGAATCAAGATGCGTGAAATGGGCTGGAAAACACCACACAAGAGAATATAAAATGAATGAAAACAGCAAACCAAAATCTGCTAACTGTGGCGAAGCCCATCCAGCCAGCTACAGAGGATGAGAAGTATCCAAAAGGATTTAAAAGTTAAGAAACGAAGCAACCAGAACTAACTGAAACAACGCAAGAAAGGATGACAGATAATAAAACACTGTGTAGATGGTACCCACAAGCATTCCCAGCACTACCAAATACCAAAGGAAAGGAGGAAATTTCACAAAAAACAGAAGTTTCGACAAATCAGCTACTACGAAGCCTAAGGTCAAAACTTGAACATGAAAAAAATTCGAGCAGTAAAAAAAAATGCTGAACTCAATCTCTGAGATATTAATAAAACTTGAAGGAAATAGTAATAAAGCTACTGCTTCAAAGAAACAATAATGGACTTTGGGTCTACGCCAGCAAAACTGACATCAACCAAATTGAAAATTACCAGAACAAAGTACTGAAGAGTATCGTAGATGCGCCCTAGTAAGCTATAAACAGTGATATGCACAGGGATATAAGGATAAGAGCCGTGACAGAAGAAATAAAAAACCTTGCCCAGAAGCGCCAGACCAGACTTCATGACCATGTACAGATCTAGCGAGAAGGCGCAAGAGGACCAAACCATTTGTTTGAGGTAGTGTAAAGAGACGTGAAAGTGTCAGTGAAAAAAGCATAGCAAAAGTGAAGTGATGCAAAATAGAACTGAGAAGACACCGGTGGGTGAATTCTTAACATAACCATTTAGTTAATTTAAGTTAGATAAAAATTTGCTGGTTAGTCTTTTAGACTAGTTGTAACAAAACATCACAATAAAAAAAGTTTAATGGGAACTATACGTGGGTAAATTATCCAGATAAATGGAAATGATAATTGCTTTTTTAAATTTTCTTTGTAAGCTCTTTCGATACCACCCATACATTTTATATTAATCCGCCTAATTAGTAAAGCTAAACAGGCTACTTTAATTTTTTCAGGAAGTATATTACACAACTTCGTTAAATTAAGTTAATAATTACTCAATATACCAGTTTAAAACATACAAATCAAACATGTACTATAATTTTACTTTAAAATAGCACTACTTTCTCCTAACCAAACTGGTCTTGATAATGAAGATCATTATCATGAACTTATAATTTACCGGTTTATAGTTTATAAACAGAACTAATTCAATTTGTTTCTGAAAAAAATATAATAATTTCATTTGTAAATTATGTTAGAATGCAGAAAAACAAGATCAAAGTAATAAAAAAATCCTAACACGTGCTGGATACATTCCTTTGCAAATTACAATACATGATATTATCATGCATAATCAAGAAAAACATGCACAAAAACAATGATACAATTATAAAATTACATAGTCTAATAATACATTCCCACTTTCAGTATAATCTGCCAGATTCCCTATTTTACATATTAATTTTTTTAAACATATTCCTTTCTCTACGGCGTTTTATATTTACTACATTGAAATATCTAATAATATAATTTTAATAAACCAATTGCCTATTAAAGACGTATACAAAATAGAATAATAATGAAAAATGTAAGTAAGAATATTTAAAAGTTAATAATTTTCCAATTAATCACTCAAAGTACAGGCATTTAATCAACTATAGTTTCATCTATCAACTGGGGAAAGTAAATAATAGATAGTGAAACCTACTTTAAACATATATGTATAAACAATTTCAAGCCAACATTCCTAATTTAATGTATTCTAACTAGTCATTTTGAAAGCAGTGATCTTAACTAAGATTTGATTAAATACATTGATTACCATTTTCTCAAACATTAAAATCCTTTGAATTATTTAACATAAAAAATTTGAAACAGGAAGTAAAATTTAACGTCAAAGAAATTAGAGGAGATATGTTCTGAAAGCGGGAAAGAAATCAGACTATTAAATAAAAAAAATAAATTTCAAATTACTCACCAGGTACCGTTTCGCCATTGAATCGTATGTCAACACGATGAGACAAAGCCTGATGAGGGGTGAAAGCAGCCTTGAATCGTTGTCCACCCAAACTTCTTACACTGGAAGTCACTTTTCCACCCTCCACCAATATTTCTAAGTCACCTGAACCAGCTCCACTTCCATCGACTAATTAATATGTAAAAATTTATTATGTAAATGTGAATTGCTCTGTTTACATTTTTAAGAACAAAATAAACGTATAAGTTTGATAACTAATCGGTATTGAGAATACTAACTTTCAAAAATAGCTAACTACATCAGAAACTACATAGTTCAATGCGTGGCTAAACTGTGCCATTTTCAGGCAAAAGTAGGTAGCTGCACTACTACTTACAGAAAACGTAGCTAGCTACCGGTACAATGTACATAGTAAAATATGTAGCAACACTATGCTACATTTAGGAAAGATCAGCTAGCTACATTGCAAGCTGCACAGCAAAATGTATAGCTAAACTACGTTACTTTTAAAAAAAGGTAGGTAACTGCTCTACAAACTTTGTAGTAACTTGTTTAGCTAAACTACGCTACTTTTAAGCTAGAGAGCTACACTGCCAAGCTACAAATAACGTGTGTTGATACTTAACGACACTTTTAAGAAAACGTAAGCAACTACACTGCAAGCTATAGAGTGTCATGTGTAGCTTAACTACTCTACTTACCAAAACGTCACTAGCTACATTGCAAACCCCTTAATATAATGTGTAGGCAAACTGCACCTGTTTTAGAAAGAAGTGGTAACGATACTACATACTATGAACGTAAATAAATTATGTAGCTAAAGGATGATACGTTTAGGAAAACTTAGTTGATTATACTACAAACTACACAGTAAATTGTGTGACTAAACTACGCTGCATTGAGAAGTGCAGGAGAACGTACCCAGCTACATTACAGGCTACATAGTGTCACGTGTAGCTAACATACGCTACCTTTACTAAAACGTAGCTATTATAGCTACACTGTAAACGACTTCATAAAATGTGCAGTAAAACAAAACAACTTTTGTAAAAAATAGTTACCTACACTACAAGGCATATAGTAAACTGAATAATAAACTACGCCAATGTAAAGAAAAAAGCTACGTAGTAAAATAAATTACGTTACTTTAAGTTAGAAATAGCTTGCTACACTACAAGTTATGTAGTAAAATAAGTTGCTAAGCTACACTACTTTTAGAAAAACGCAGTTAGCTACACTGCACGCTACATAGTAAAACTTCTAACTGAACAGTGTTACTTTAGAAAAAGGTAAGTAAGTAATATAAACCATGTAGTAAAATGTATAGTTAGACTTCTAGGAACTTTTAGGAAAACGTAGCTAGCTGCATTACGAGGTACGTAGTAAAATGTATAGCCAAACTACGCTACTTTTAGAAATAAAACTCATTGCAAGCTACGTAATAAAATGCGAAACTTAGTAAAATGTGGATTTAAAGCACACTACTAGCTAAATTACGTTGCCTTCAGAAACAAGAACCTAGCTGCACTATAATCTACGTAGTAAAATATGTAACTAAACTACGCTATTCCCAGAAAAGCACAACTGTCTACAGTACAAACTACATAGTAAAATGTCTAACTAAGCCACGCTACTTTTAGAAAAAGGTAGGTGACTACACAACAAACTATGTAGTAAAATGTGTAGCTAAATGCGCCGATTTTAGAAAATTAGTAAAAAGTAGCTGGCTACTATTAAAATAGCAATCTTCGTTAACTTTTTCCTTACTTTTCACTAAAGTTTAATAGAAGCCTAACCCTATGAGGATCCTAAACCGACATATGAATTAAAAAACATGAACATTTACAACAGTACAACATTATGTTTCTTTCCCTATCCTAGAGCCGTTTGTCCAAGCTCCGGAAAACAGACTACAGCCATTGTAGACAGCAATCCGTTAGTATATACCAAAATAAATGTGTTGGGGCGTCTTGGCATTTTTTCTCTTCTCATCATTTTTTCAACTACTTTTTCATACATTAATTGCATTCTTAAATATGTTGTCTACCAGTTGAAAGAAGAACATGCAGAAGGGTCGCGTATTAACGTAAATACCATGACAATAGAAAACACTAATTTTACCTTATTATGAGACACTTTAGTAGTTAACTGTTAAATACTTTTATACCTCCCAGTTTAGTAAACCATTTCTTCACCGTTACTCATGAATCCAACAACTAAAACAACGTAATAACTCTCGCTTAAGCAACATTTGTTATTCGCGGTCACTTCTGGAAACTTTCTAAGCTTAATGCTGGAGGTAAGTATAATAGTGAAATACTAAAGATGACATTTTAAAAATAAATTTAAATTCTCGGAATAACTTTTACATAAAAATATATTTTCGATAGTTTATTCAAATTTATGTACCAAAAAAGTAGCATTCTGATTTTTTGCTGCTGTTTTTATAGCTTGTTACCACTGTAAGTTACTATAACAAGCTACAACAAATAGCTACAGTAACGCGTTACTTTCCAACTCTAAGGAAAATACATACTCTCAAACTCAACCGGTTGGCCCAAGACTCCATCAGGAACCGGCTGGACCTTGATCGCAGTGGCACCTCCGCCTTTAACTCCACTTCGTTGAAGACTATTGTAGGGTCTATCAGCCACAGTATAATTTTGTGAATTTGATGAATAATTTTGGGAATAATTTTGCGAATAATTTTGAGAATAACTTTTCGAACTGTAATTTTGTTCTTGTTGTACAGCTCTTTCCTTCTCTTCAAATTTTCTCTGTTGCAATTCCTTATCTAGCTGTGAATTGGTTAAGTTTGCAACAGATTCCAGACTTCGATGAGACAGTATATTGCGTGTTTTAGCAATTGCATCCCACGAATCGCGTCTAGCAGCAGAGTGATCATTTACACCAGATACTTTTATGATGGGAGTAGTATCAACTCCAGCATCAGTTTGATCATAACTGCTACTGTTATAAGTTCTACTTTCTGTAACTTTTTTATCATATCGCGAATTGGCTGTGTAGCCAAGGTTTGGACTACTACGTTCGACAAAATTTGGACTACTACGTTCGACAAAATTTGGACTGTGCGAGTCAGAAACACGTAAAGCCGACATTTTATTGTTGTACGTAGAGTCATATTCAGTTTTCTTGGCAAAGTTTGGGCTGGCTGTTTCATATCTTCTTTCGTTTAGCCTTTTACTTGATATATACTCAGGGCTTTGAGGCCGATTGTAACTAGGGCTTTGAGGATGATTGTAACTAGGGCTCTGAGCACGTGGTGCAAGTGATGGACTGCTAATCCGTGGTATTGGACCAGGACTGTTAGGTCTTAAACGATCATCAAAAGTGGGCGAACTTGCTAACAAACGATTTTCAGCTACTGTTAACCTATGATAGTCCTGTGCATACTTGTGAGTATTGCTGCCAAAACTAGGGCTCGCATTTTCTCGGTATTTGGTATAACTGGAATTTTTATTTGAATTATAAGAAGAATTCAAATGCGTGTTATGATTTATAGGACTTGGTGTGTTGAGGCGACTTGATGAAGTAGGGCTTTGCCTGTATGTTGCATTTGGACTACTGTTTGATGACTTTGACCGTCTCTGAGTCCCAACCCTCATCATAAACGGTGAACCTTTTACATCATATCCATTGAAGTAGATATACACCTTCACATAAAAAATAAGAGTAATTTTAAAATTAAGAAAATATAATTCAGATAATACTAACTCGATGCTTTCCAGCACTTTTTGGGGTGAAATGAATTCTATACATAAATCCAACACCATCCGCTTTCTCCATACGACAATGCACTGATCTCTTGTCATGAACTATATCTGCATATACTTCCCCAGGTACACCAACACCTCCACAGTCAACATCAATTATATGTGGAACTAAAGGAAGAGCACCCTCTAGTCCAGATACTTGAACTCCGTTGGATCAAATACAGAACAGGTGAATGGACCACCCTTTATTTGAAATATAAATATAATAAACTTAATACGGAACTACGTGTGTCGATAAATACCTGAATTTGTTTCCCTTGATATGTAATTTCAATTCGCCATTCACCAGGTTCGTCTGGTTTAAATGTAGCACTATTGGTACCATCTACCGTTTTTAATGGACAATTTAAGGGACGGCCATGAGGACTATATGCAATTACTCGAATATCTTCTCTTCTTGGTGCACCTATAACAGGAGAAATAAACATTTACTAAAATCTAAAGAATAAAATTCCAAGTTACTGTTGTTCGTGGTCGTCATATTTTTATGTAATTAATAAATTATTATACAGGTTGTCCCAAAATTAAGTACCTAAAACTATACCGAGGGGTAGAAAATTGAAAAATAATTAGGGGGTTCTTAATAAACCTATGGTTTAAACAGCTTCGGCTACAGCCCCCTAAAGGGGGTACCATGAAGAAAGTTTTTTTGACACAAGAAAACAGCAGTATCTTGTTTGCAAAATGTCAAGACTG